>CABFOW010009527.1:0-13567 GCA_902141385.1 Timema californicum | reverse complement strand
ACGTTCTCCAAGATGTAGTCGCCCAACTCTAGTTCATCGGCGCTTTTGACTCGCCAGCGACGTAGTCAGGGCAGCTGGACGATGGTACGTATTAAACAGTTATTTGACTAGACTGTTTATAATGGACTTTTTAGAATGCTGATTTGGTGTAATTGTTGGGGCTACATTAGGCTATAATAGTGAGGAATACTATTATAGGTTTCTTCGAGGTTATTCTGGGGGGTGGGTAGTATGTATTTTCGTGACTCGAACTTGTGATATTAGGTTGGGTGGGGAGCAATTGTACAATACGAAGGATTGTATTGTTACATACCAAACAGGCCTGGTGAGAACATTTAGACCTTAAATAAAACCCTACTCATACGTCTGAGTGACATTTCACCAATAACCTCTATTGATAAACCCATTCGTGGCATTGGATACTTGAAATATGTTTTTCCGGGAATAGACGATTATGGTAACGGGTATTTGAATATTACTTTATGGATAAAGCGAATTATTGCCCGGGTATTTGAACTATTGTTTCCCGGGCAAAGTCAATTATACCAACGAGCATTTGACCCATGATATCCCGGGCAAAGTTGATAATGGTAATAGGTATTTGAACTTTTTTCCGCGATGAAACCAGTTATGGTACCATGCATTTGAACTATGTTTTCAATGCTGAGGCCCGTTATGGTACCGTGTAGTTAAAATATGTTTCCAATGCTGAAGACAGTTATACTACAGGGCATTTGAACAATGTTTACAATGCTGAAGCCAGTTATAATACCATGCATTTGAACTATGTTTCAAATGCTGAAGCCAGTTATAATACCAGGCATTTGAACTATGTTTCCAATGCTGAAGCCAGTTATAATACCACGCATTTTAACTATGTTTACAATGCTGAAGCCAGTTATAATACCAGGCATTTGAACTATGTTTACAATACTGAAGACAGTTATACTACCGGGCATTTGAACAATGTTTACAATGCGGAAGCCAGTTATAATACCAGGCATTTGAACTATGTTTACAATGCTGAAGACAGTTATAATACCGCGCATTTTAACTATGTTTCCAATGCTGAAGACAGTTATAATACCAGGCATTTGAACTATGTTTCCAATGCTGAAGCCAGTTATAATACCAGGCATTTTAACTATGTGTCCAATGCTGAAGCCAGTTATAATACCAGGCATTTGAACTATGTTTACAATGCTGAAGACAGTTATACTACCGGGCATTTTAACTATGTTCCCAATGCTGAAGCAAGTTATAATACCGGGCATTTTAACTATGTTTCCAATGCTGAAGACAGTTATAATACCGGGCATTTGAACAATGTTTACAATGCTGAAGCCAGTTATGGTACCAGCAATTTTAACTATGTTTCCAAAGCTGATGCCAGTTAAGGTACCAGAAATTAAAACTATGTTTACAATGCGGAAGCCAGTTATAATACCAGGCATTTGAACTATGTTTCCAATGCTGAAGCCAGTTATGGTACCAGCAATTTAAACTATGTATACAATGCTGAGGCCAGTTATAATACCGGGCATTTGAACTATATTTTCCTTGATGAACCAGTTATGGTACCGGCCATTTGAACTATATTTCAAAGGCTGAGGTCAGTTATAATACTGGGAATTTGAACTATGTCTCCAATGGTGAAGTAAGTTATGTTACCATGCATTCAAACTATGTTTCCAATGGTTAGGCTTGTTATGGTACCGGACATTTACACTATGTTTCCAATGCTGAGGCAAATTATGGTACTGGACATTTGAATTATGTTTCCAATACTGAAGCCATTTGTGGTACCATGAATTTGGTGGTAATATGCATTTTAACTGAGGTTTCCAGTGCTGAATTCAGTTATGATATAATTCATTTGATCTATGTTTCCCATGATAAATTCAGTTATAGTACTGGGCATTTGTGCTATGTTTCCCATGATAAATCCAGTTATAGTACCAGGCTTTAGAACTATGGTTTGCCATGCTAAATCCAACTGGGGTAATGTCTAGTTTAGGTATGGTATCAATAATGAAACCAGTTATGAGGTTCGGTATATGTAATAGAATAAATTTACATAAAGCTAGTTTGATAGTACTTACTTGCTTTTGTTAATGATCACCAAAATAATTGTCTCCTTATTTATAAATTATTTTATATAACAGATATCACATCATAATTCAATATAACTTAGTAGAATAATTGAAGCGGCAATATACTAATTTAAATTATATTATTTAAATAATTGTAAATTTTTAAAATGTGGGTTGGAAAAATAACATTTCTTTATAATACGTAGTTTTAATATTTAAAAACAGATTTTTTGTATACATCTTGAAAACATTACTAACAAAAGAATAGTATTTTTGTGCATTATATTAACATATTAGACGCTAGAAGAGTCCAAACAATAAAACATAACTATTTCATTTTATTTTATTATATCTTTAAATGCACAGAGCAATTCTTTAGCACGTCTAAAATGTATATAAATACATACTTCTTTGGAAATTATTCTTAGTATTTTTTAAAATCACCTCTAATATTTGACTTTAAAAGGGAGTATAATACAGTAGCTTACACTTTTAGAAATGTAACAATCTAAATTGTTATATCTAGAACGCGATTTAGTCAAACTTAACCTCAAATACAAATAATCTATAAACATACTGTACTATTTATTTTAAGATAATTTGAACTAGCTTGTTATCCATAATCGAGGAAAATGAACCTTTTTGTGAACATAACCATGCACTGCGGTGGATCCTATTATATTTTTAAGAACATGCTCATTTTGTCCTATATGTACTGTGGATAATATTCAAGTATATTTAATATTCTAAGGGAAACGTTAAATTCCTACATCTGAATTAGTAAGGATTGGTCTAGAACATTTATGTTATGATCGTTAATTTTATGTCAGATATAGTGTTGGGAAATAATTTGGGTATCATATTATGAGCAATGTGATTTTATAACCTTAGCTGGTCAAAAAATTAAAAACGTTTAATTAGAAATGTAGTTTATGACAAATTTATTATTTCTAGTTATTTAGTTTACTTATATGTAAGGTCAAAGGCGTTGACCATCAAGGTATCTACTGAGCCCCTGTTCCTGGAATATTAAAACTCTACACGAAGGTTCTTTTAAAGTCGTAAGCATCCGATAATAGTTTTTTTTTGTGAAATAAAGACCCTAAGTATATGAATAGGGGTTGGAGCTTTGTGTTTGTTAAAAAAAAAGATAGATGAGCTGAAAAGACAAAATTTGGCAGAAAGGTAGAGGGATTGCCCCAAATAATAAGAAAAATCGAGAAAAAATTGAATTTTAAAAATGGTGATTAAGGAAATGAGGGGAGGGGCTGTTTGCCGGCTATAATTTAAAAAAAAATTTGAATAAGGTAGAAAATTAAAATTTGGTACATTGTTAAATAGAACACTCCAAATAACACCGTAAATTTTAAAATTTGAAATTTGTAAGAGTGATTATGAGAAAATGGGTTGGGAGATGTTTAAAATTTAAAAAAATCTAGCAGGAAGGTAAAAATACTATTCAAACTATTATTAAGGCTCAAAAATGGGAATTTCTTATTGAGATTTTGGGAAACTGGGGAGAAGGGGCCTTTAAAAGAAAAAAACACAATTTTACGGTAACCTAATTCATATTAATGGCTGGTCTTATGACTACCGGATAAATATTGCTATCGGGAGGTGAAAGTTAGCAAATAGATAAAGGTTATCAGCCACGTTAATATTTTACGTATATTATGAGCTGAATTATCTGCCGGATAAATATCTGTAAGGTAAATATATTTTTATGCAGAAAACACAAGGTTAGTACTGTTTTTACTGGTGCGCACATGCGAATGAACCCTGCTGCTACCACTACAACCTAGCTAGTGGCTACAACGCTCGACATTTGTTAAATAATGGCGGCCAAACAAGTTCGAGGAAACAGATGGCATCACGCGAGAGCAGAAGATAAATTATCTTGCAAGTTCTAATTTCGTTGTTTGCCAAAATGTGGTCAATAATTTGGTACAACGTTTACAAAATTTAATTTATTATAATCACATCTAAATGATTTGTTCTTATATAAATATAATTCTACAAATAGTTGGTCGGTTTTTATAAAAGTGTGAATTAAATGTATCTTTATAGTTAGATCCTGGACCTGTGCCTTCTAAACACGTGACCAAGATTTTAACCTAAAAACAGATTCTGATATGCGAAACTTCGTGAAAAACAACGCGTCACTGTGGCAACGCCCATTTTAACGTTAAGATAAAAGCTATCAGGTACTTAAACTGGTTATGGCTTGAAAGAGCACGGGTGCAAAACAGTGCATGTACATAGTAACGCAACCTCGAGGTCCCGAAATAGAGCAGTAACAAAACAGCGGAAGGTTACAGTTGTACAGATCATGCAAGTGTTTCTTAAACTTATAGTACCCACATTATTCTCTAGAACAGCACAAGAGGTTCTTCGTTTAACTGCGTAACAATTGTACAGATCACTTAATAATACTTAACGTGACTTTCAAGTTAATGGTGTTGAGCTTTTATGGCAGGTTAGGTTAGGCTATGTTAAGTTTTCTTAGGTTAGCGTCAGAGGACAATCAGGTTTCAAAGGGTTAAGTTGATCAGCTGTTAATTCCAGTAGTCTACGTGCATAAATTGAAATCAGCTAACAAACTCACTTTCATGGTCAGCCTGTATTCGACCGTAAAGCCTTCGCAAATGAAATGAGGTCTTCAAGGAATGAATTTTTATTGGTCCATTCTATAGTTTTGTAGTTATCGTATAGTGGCGGCATTGTTGGTTAAAATAATAAAACTTAATTTATTTAAATTCTTATTTATTATTCACGTGCACCATTTATTTAGCTAGTGTGTTAAATTAATTAACGAAATTATATATTGGAATTACTATTTATCATATTGGTTGGATCGTGTTGAGCCCGACTGCTGAGGACGGGGAGATCGAGGTTCGAATCTCGGTCGGGTGAACTGGGGGTGGTTTTTTCTAAATGGTTTTCCACTCTCTCTCTCTCTCTCTCCACGCTAATGCGGGTTCTCTTCCTCTAATTCAACCTTCCCAATTCCTAATCCCTTAGAGTAATTAGTACTTAAAGCGTATAACCCGAACGAGTAGTGAGACGCGGTGCTAAATATTATTATTATATTGGTTGGATTCTAGTTGTTCACTCAATACACTTCACGCGTCTTAGTTTGAGAGTGGCCGTCAAAAAATTTAGGACAAATTCGCAATATTAATTGATTTATACGTGATGTAATCTAATAACTATTGATTATAACTCCTGTTTTTTCAATTCAACCCGCGGCGAATACCCGAGTGGCTAACGCGAGGTGTTGATCAAAGATTCACAAAACTTGACTCCTTAGAGTTGATCTGGGAGAATCCATGGAAGCCCGGCGAGACAAGAATAACGAGTCTCCTAATCAATTCAACTGATATTTTTATAAATATCAGGAAAACGCTCTCATTGGTCCTCGTGATTGAGCATGGACAAAGTATCCCAAACGTCCGTCGGACCGTTAGCGGACCAGGGGAGAAAACCACCCCCTCTTACAAGCTTTTAGGGAGCTATTGGGCTGAAAGCGACTCTCACAATGTTCGTTAATACCTGGCTAGCAGGTTATTAACCTCGAAATAAATACCCAGTTACTGCCTACAAGCTTGCTAAAAGCATATTATTTTCTAACGTGTTAGTAAAGAATTGCAGCGACAAAATTCCTGCTGCCAAACAAAAGAAAGAAAAAAGATTCTTGACTTTTTACAGCAATTAAGAATTACGCTCTTCTGTAACTGCGTTATTTCGCACACCAATCATTTGCACTGTTTTGTACCCACTTTTCGCTTGCACTTTAATGTACCCGCGATCTTCGGTAGTGTATTCCTTAAAATTTCCGATAAAAATGTATTGGATAAATACATTTTATCTTCCAGGAAAAAGCTATATGGCAATCATAATGCACACTTTTAAATATTATTATTATTATTTATTATTATTATTATTATTATTATTATTATTATTATTATTATTATTATTATTAGCACCGCGTCTTATTACCCGTTCGGGTTATGCGCACTTACGCTAATGTGTAGTGGTAGGGTGATTGTGAGATGAAACGAAGGACCTACAGTTTAACGTGGAATCCGAACCACGGTGGAGGCCTGGTATTCCTCACAATCACAAGATGTCTTGTCAGAGGTGAAGGAAGGGTTTGGTAATCAGATATATCTTTGCCGGGACCGAGGATTGAATCCCGGCCGCCAGCATAGAAGTCTGACACCTTACCCTTAGACCGCCAGGTCACCCCACTTTTAACTAATCGGCCAGATATAAATATTTATTGGCAGGATTAATATTTATCCAGGAGTAATAAGACCTGCCCTTAGACTTTAAATTTCTAAATCGGGGTAAAAATCAGTTATTTTTCCGTGTGGTATCGAACTTTTTGGCAAGATGGTATGAGGAACACTTCAAACAACCGTAAAAGACTTAGAAATCTAAATGGAGAAACTAGGGGTGTGTAAGAGGAGGGTTGGATAAAAAGACTCTTAGGATAGGTAGGACATTTAACTTTTACAGGAATATAGAGAAATTCCACCAATAACAAACTTAATTTTAAATATTTACTATTTAAAAAGGCTAATGTGAAATGGGGTTTCCAATATTCCTCAAACTAAAATAATGAATTAATTTTCCCTGTGGTAGAGTATTTAAATTGGTCAGGCTGATGTAATGAACCGTTGCAAACAACAACTAAGGACTGACCCTTAAATTTCAAAATTAAGAAGATGTAAATGATTAAACAAAGCTCAAAGTTCAAAAAGTGTCCAAAAGTTAAACGGGGCAAATAATTCAAAAAGAGTAAATAGTGTAAACACTAAACATAGTTCAAAAATTGTAATCACGGTATGCGGGGTGAAAGGAGTAAATCAAAAATGGTAAAAAAAAAAGGCAAAATAATTTATTATAATTAATTTGTACCTTTTTAACAAATCTGCCCTTTTTACCTCGGTATACTCTTTTCTGTATTGCCCTTTTAATCAACTTAAACCTTTTTTTTAATTGTTTAAATTTACTTTCTACCCTTTTTAATAATTTGTAATATTTTCGCCCCAAATTATTTCTTCCGGGCAAAGCCGGGTATTTCATGCTAGAATTTCTATGCGAAATAAAAAAACAAAAATGTAAATCTATTGGAAAGTTAGGATTGATATAATATAATAATATATGTATATTATCTTTATCTTTCAAAGTTAAATAGTTGACCTTTATATTTATATTATTTATTTTAATAAGGTTGATTTGATGTGATCTATATCCATTTAGATCTGATCATACACTCAACCCCTCAGCTGGTTAGTGCTACCAATACCATCTGGTAGTATTCCAATGTACTCTAGGAGTTCAGGAATTGTGGTGGATTCACGTGGCCTTCCACACTTAATTTCTACTAGCGAGCGTATAAGAGCCTACCAATTTGCCCTGTAAGTTATTTTCACACAACTTCCAAGGTTCTTCTAAATGCTACAATCGCCACGAGACCAACGGCTTTACTTCCCTTCCGAAGGAAGTTGTGCTGCGAGTTGTTATCGTTCAAAATAATACATTGTTCTAGTTTGGGTTCGAGTCCAAAATCATTGGATCCTCAGGCTAGCACTTAACCCCAAGATCTACGAGATTTACCTTCTTATTTTACTCACCTGTTCAGTTTTTGCAGTACTTGACACAATTCTGCAGATTATAATGCGGCCTTCTACTGGACTTTTGGATTGAGTATTGGGCCGGCGGCACTTTTAAGTCGGAAACCCCTTGCTTAGGACATACATTTTACTAATTAGTGTAGCTAAAAGTTGATAGCCCAGCCTAAAATGCTTCCTCACTCAAGGCACAGTGTGGAAAAATATGTAAACCCTACTTGTAGCTCGTGTTTACATTTATAATACAGATTAAATCATTTATTTCTGGAATCAAAATCCTTATTTTGTAGCACAGCTTCTTACTACCCACTCCTATTATATTCTTATGCACTAGTTATGCTAATTGTTTGGGATTGGGAGGTTTAATTTATAGTATATGCACCCGCATTTGCGTGGAGGAATAGTGTAAAACCATTTAGATAAAATCACCCCCAGTGCACCCAACCATGATTGAACCCCAAAATCCCCGTCCTCCACAGTCTAGTCTAGTCCAACACGAGAGTAAGACCACGCTGCCACCTAAGTGGGTCAATCCAAATTTTAAATGCTTTTTTTCGAAGATCGAATTCCAATTTTAACCCTTAAATTTTTTTTAAATTTTAAAGTTTTGTTGAAAGGAATATATTTAAGGTTTTATTTAGAAGTGCGGTTTAAGATTTCGTTTCACTGATTGAAGAAAACTTATTTTTCATTTATGTTACGTAATAAACCACAAAGGGAACATTTAAAAAAATAAAATTTTGTACTTTTTTGTGATTTCTACCCTCTCAAATGCACCAAGTCATATAATTTATTTGACTAATTGCTTATAATGTTTATATAATGTCAAGGTTTTCATGTTTTTTGAGATTTCTAAGAATCTCGAATAATTAGAATACCATTGAAATTCGAACGATTTTAGGAATCGAGTATTTGAGCATTCTATCTCCAGTGTTTGTATTTAAAGTTAGATATTGGACAGTTTATTTTGAAGCCATAATATTTCATAAAAAACCCAGTTTCACTTTTTGAATGAATTAAATAGAATGCGGTTTTAACTCGACCAATTGACATTTCATCTATCAGATGTTTAGATGTATGTTTCACGGCTACTGATAAGTTTGAGGACAAATTTTAACAAAATTTAGAAGGATGCTCTCTGAATATAAGCTGAACGTCACACATAAGCTCTAAGTCTTATGTTATTGCGATATGGTTATCTGCTTTAACATGGGGACACTCAAAAAGAGATTTGTTTAATAGCTCATCTCAAGTGATTTGAACATAAGACTCTAACCTATCAAGAACCTTGGGTGTCTTTATTTTAATGTTTATATTTATTCTGTGACTGACTTCTTAAAATACTTGAAACTAGGTTAATCCTTATCAATAAAATGTATTATTGAATATTGTAACAATTGGTTTTATTTCTAACTTTATCAAGGGAAAATTTCATTTTGAAATCCAAAGAGAAATCTTGGAGAAGGTAGTAACGATCAGAAGATGGCGTATTTATTTTTCTTAAAAAAATGGAGGGAGCTATTTCTACTGTTCACAGAGTTACTAGTAAATACTGTTTCCCTCTCTGAACTTCAAGTGTAGGAACTGTGACGCTTCCGATATGCTCTCCGGTCTTGCGACGCATGGCGTCCTTGCATTAAGACGCTGACGGGACGTTTATGCCAAGCCGTTATTCTTGGCCTTATGCCCGTCCGCGTTAGTTTTTTTTTTGTTTTTTGTTTTTTAGCCTCGCAACGCAATTCCTTAGCCCTCTGACATCTGTTAGGTCAAAAGTCTCAAGAAAGCCGCAGGGGGTAAAATGCTTCCTCAATCCCTGCAACATCTTGATCCGATCAGCGTCTGGCAGCCTTCCAGATCGCATCGCAGACCCTTCCTTCTTTAACTTCGGCCCTTTCAAGTGGGTGGAACAAGACCCTTCGCAACCCATACCCTTGAATCTCTTCCTGTATTGGCTACTTTTTGTGATCCACGCAATTGAATTGATGTCCGCTTGCACAATTCACGTGGGCATTGTTTCCCTTCTTGAAATATTTAGAACTGTTATCTTAAATCAAATCAGGAAAGTTTACTACTATTTGCAGATTTCCCTTTCGATCTAGGTTTCTTAACTAGGCTAGGCTTAGTATGATTGTGATGTACGTGTATATAGATGAGTAACGCCTCGTTATCATAGGTTAAAAAGGGGTTTAAATTCTATTTAATTTTAAGACTATGGAATTTAATTTTCTTAAGACCCAATGAAGCTTAGGGAACTAGACAAATATATTTTAATTGATATTCCAGATGCAAGTTTTAAAAAGGAAACTATTTGGTTTCTAAAAGATAGAATCATTTACTTTAAAATTAATGATAGAACTATATTTTATTGCACTTAAGCATCGTAATAAATAAGGGCGTAAGGATGAGGAGGTAAAGTTAAAGACCTATTTTAAAGTAAAAATATATTTCTAGCTATGTATTATTATTATTATTATTATCACCGCGTCTTACTACCCGTTCGGGTTATACGCACTTACGCTAATGTGTAATGGTAGGNTTATTATTATTATTATCACCGCGTCTTACTACCCGTTCGGGTTATACGCACTTACGCTAATGTGTAATGGTAGGGTGATTGTGAGATGAAATGAAGGACCTACAGTTTAACGTGGAATCCGAACCAGGGTGGAGGCCTGGCATTCCACACATTCACAAGATGTCTTGTCAGAGGTGAAGGAAGGGTTTGGTAATCTGATAAATGTTTGCCGGGACCGAGGATTGAACCCCGGCCACCAGCATAGTCTAGCTATGTACATGGAGTAAAAAATTACTGATTGTTTACAGGATGCTTCAAAATATCCACCAATAATCTAACACCTTTAGCACTGACAGTTTTTAATTTACTTTAAAAAAAAGCTTTCCGTTGTTTAGAAAAAGCTTCAAGAAAACACTTGTAATTTATTTAACTGTTATGATTCATGTCATTCTCAGACTGGATTAAACAAAGATTTCTCTTGATTGTCATTTATTGTGTTTATCATAAAAATGAAATAACATTACCTAATCCAAATGAACAAACATATCGTTTTGTTCAACGTTTGACTGTCTTGTATGTCCACCGCTAGCAACAGGATCCAGATGCCGTGTAATCAAGTGATGGTCGCGTTTTGTCAGAGTATCAAGCTCCACAAGTGTTTTACGGACACCCATTCTCTCTGTGTTTGTTTCGCTGTGACGCTGAAGATTAATCTTTGAGACTAGTGCACTTCTCCAAAGGAGAAACTTATAATAAAATAACAATTCCCTTTGAACTAAAAAAATGCATTCAGTTAACAGGGAGTAATACGTTATTTTTAATACAAGGAATAAATTACCAATTTTTATTTAAATATTTCAAATATATAAATTAAAATATATTCATAACAGAAACATAAACAAAACTTTCTGAACATACTTTCGTGTGTCGTAAACACGCAATTATTTTAGTAAATAATAATTATAATAATAATAATATTAATGTCAGCAATCACGACCATATTCTCGTTTTGAGGATGTATTGAGGTTACCAACAAAAACTTAATTATTTTTAGAAAATAATTTGTATATTTATAAATTAAAATTGTGATTTTTTTAACTATATGTTTTTAGTTAAAAAGGCTTGATAAAATCCTTTTTTTTAATTTAAAGCACATTTATCTTAGTTTCTTAAAATATAAATATGTTGTTTACCTTATGTTTAAAAAACAGGTAAAAATACGATTTAGTTGCTAATATAAAAAAATATATGTACGTTTGTACTTTAAAACCGTTAAAAAATATAGGGCACACACAACAACTAAAATAAGCACAAGTTAATATGTTTTGCCAATAGTTGACTTTACAGCTTGACACATACATGGTGATAGTTGACTTGCACTGAATTCAGTAATAAATTATTTACAAAAACGAAGTCCATTTGCACGGGGTACTAGAAACCAATTTATTTTTCCTCATAGCTGTTGCTATTAAGGGAGAAAGAATTTATGCTGAAGGAGCAATATGGCGTTACTAGTTACCCCACTTGACGACTATATTTAAAGTTTGCACAGAAATGGATTACGAGAGCCAATATGAAGAGGTAAATTTTTTGCTGGACTTCCCTCTTACTAGATGTATGGATTTTGATTTTAAAAGAGCAACTCATTTCTAGCTAGATTGTAAATTAATTTAAGGACTATGATAAAGTTATAAATATCAGCTAAGAACACTCTTCTACTTTCTTCATTTAAAAATCAACTACCGAGATCTTTATAATAATCGTTTCATTTTAGATTTAAATATTTTCTCTACGCTTTAAAAGGTGGCGTGGATGCACTTTTTATGGAATAAATAATTGAGTAGTCAGTTTTATGCCATTAAGTATAAAATAAATTGCACAATACAGTGATATAGTGAATTATAGATTGAAGAAAAAAATTCAAAAATAGATTTTCACTAAACTAACCTTGGGTACAGTTTCATCAGAAAAACAAACATAATTCTAAAAAAAAAATTCAAACCATTGAAAAAATTCAAAAATGAAATATTTTTAAACTAATATAATTTTTTTAATATATGTCAAGTTAAGAATGTACTCGTATTTATTATAATAAATTAGTCACAGATACCCAGTTTAAATAAAATCGCATAAGCCTTATTTGAAAAATTGAATATATATATATAAAAAATACTATCAATCCTGCACGGCATTTCCCGTGCCCAACCGTGGTATAAGAATTATAACACACACACACACCCTGACATGGTGCTCATATCTTTGAAGAGTAATTCTAGACAATATAGAATATATTTATTCAAAAATTTGTTAAAAATAGCTTAGTTAAAAAAAATATTAAAAATCCGGCTTATAGATGCATTTGGACCCCCTTCCATCCACCTATGTCAAAAATTTCAGATCTCTCCTTGCCAAAGATTTGGCTGGGCATCGCACACAAACAAACACACACATAGACAAACTCTTCCTTTTATTATTCTAGATATACCATGAGTATACTACTCTTAAATTAATTTATTTTAGAAAATTAAAATAAAATGATTAATAATCGTGTAAAATAGTATCTGGATAGAAACTCTAAAAAAATGATAAGGGCAAGCTTAAAAATTATTTATCAAAATTCCCTCATCACTAACCTACTATTAAACTATTTTTAAAGAAAGAAATATAAAAATCTATTTATGTTGTAAAAATCTTTGATTTTGAACAGAATATTTTATTTTTTAAAAGAATATTTAAATTTTAATAATATCAACCATCAGTAAACCTAACCTTAAATGATTTTTTTCCCTAAAATTAAATATACTTATTTTTTTTTTGTAATATAATATACATTTAAAATAATTATTAAAATATATTTCAAAAAGTATTGACTTTTAAAAATTCACCAATCTTTAAACTACTTTTAATTCAACAGAAATAATATAAAATAAAAGTATAGCCAAGTAAAATCTAAAACTTAAGTTTGAACAAAATATAAATCAATTTTTTTTTGATCTAGGTCCAGGGACATACAGATTTGAATAAAGCACTTTAATGCGTTCAGGATTAAAATGTATCTTAGTCTCTAGGTCAAAAGTATTTACGTTTACAATACTTTCTCTGTATATGAGAATAAATCAAGTTGACCCTCAGTGTTTGTAACAGCAACAGTGGCATTGCGTTTCTAAAAAATTATATCAGGAAATGGGTAATAAATCCTCCATGACTGCTATTTATCATGAAAGTCAGTTGTCAGTATTGTGTTTATAATTGTTCTGGAAAAATGAGAGCTCCTGAAACCGAAGTTGAACTACTAAGATCTGCTATGTGTTTAATCAGCA
>CABFOW010009526.1:0-13569 GCA_902141385.1 Timema californicum | reverse complement strand
AGGAATTGGAAGGCAGGAGAACATAACAATCGAAGGAGGGGGATGGTCCGAGAACAATGTAGACGCGCCCAGACGCTACGCGCGGCTGGATACGGAACATTCTTCGGCTGGCTGGACACGTGTTCGATCCTCGCTGTGGGTCGGCTTGGGCGTGTCGCTCAGTCTGTTCGGTATTTCTTCGGAGAGCGGAGGTCGGTGATAGGGTTTTGTGCCGTGTGTTGGTCTTCCGAGAGCGGGTCCCCCGGGCTGGTGAGTGTTGACCCTATGTTATTACAAGTATCTCGTTACATATATATTTTTTAATTGTGGCAGTTGTGAATATAAAAATGTCCTACCTATCTGGTACCAAGATAGCATACAGCTCTAACCAGTGATTGCTGTGGCATAAGCGCCTTTAAGTAAGTGTTTTAACAAGCTTTTGCTGGGGGTAGCAACAAATTAATAGTTCTGAATTGAATTGTTAATTTAAAAAAAAAGATCTTACTCGATTCCCTTCTGACTTGAAGTGAAGAGACAAAAAACAACCCAAAGCAGACCATTTCATGATTATGGCTATATCACTCGCATTTTTAAATAAAAATGAACAACTAAGTTGATCATCTTTCTCATGAACTCTAATTTTTGTGTGAAAATAACCCAGTTCCAGTCTTCAACTCCAGCCAGTGCTCGTAGATAGAACAGAAATTTTATTCCATGAAATAAACCTGTATTTGGAATCACTTTATTCTTCATAAAAAAAATAGCTCATAGTTTCTTCTTTTTTCTTTACAATCATTGTAACGGTAACCCAAAACAAAGAAAAGTTTGGAGGTTGCAAAAAAAAAATGAGAGTTATATTGAGGAATAATTTCACTAATTTTGGAAACAGAGAAAACAACTTGTATTTAGGTCAAAACCGCGTAGAGTAATAAAACAAGGAAAAGGTATTAACGATAAAAGTAAAAGTTACTAAAGAGAAAAGCTCAAAAGTAAAGTACGAAGATCAAGCCTTGCATTAATTCAAATTTATCGACTCTAAAGTAGTAGACGAGGTAGTTTCTCAATCTGCCGCTAGGTTGCAGCTAAGTCCAGTTTCAGATGTATATTTAGTGCTAGTCAAATGGAGATGAATATTGGAAAGAAATATCGGGGTTCAAATACAGGCAGGAAAGAAATATTTTAGGAATATATAATAAGAATAAAATATTGGTGCACAAAGTTCAGTAGTAGAAATATGGAGAACAAATAAGAATCTAGTTGAGCACGTATATCAACGTAATTCTTATACGTGAGGAGATGCAACATAGATAAATGGACCGTAATATTCCGCCATTTTCATGAATACATGAAATAAGTGGATTCCTCTTCTGCGCACTGCCATTCCACTGGAATACGGTCTCAAGATCAAACATTTTCTGCTCTCTGTGATGTCCATCCTTCTATATTCCAATCTCATTTTTTTTATTCACCTATATAGAGGTGCAATCATCTCCGTAATGCATACCACCGGTCCCTTTGTCTGATCCTCGGACATCGCCCCACATCACCGACCGCGTTTCCTGACCATGTCAGTCCTCCCAACCTTGTACAGCCGTATCCACGGAATGGTGGGGAGATTTTCCAGTCGAGCGCTAGCCAGCTTAAACGGGAACTTCCGGGGCATCGGCGATTACGACGCTCCTGACCATCCCTACCACCGAATTAGGAACGGCGTCATGAACCCCTTTGTCCACGTCAGCAGGTGACCTAGGATTCGAATCAGGGGATTCGTGAACCCCCTTCTAGTCGGATGAGACAGGGAGGAGAGGCCAAATAGCGGGGTATGCCAGCCTAAAGACCAAGATCAGTGTCAGTTTGCGGGCTGACCAAAGCTACGGGGAAGGGCTCTCGTGAAAAATAAGCGACCGTAATATATGTGTGTTGAGGGCAGGTGGGGGTGGGGGACATAAATCCCACCGAAAAAAGTGATTGCATACCCAAATATGGGATCAACTACAAATAAAAAACTTTATTTTAGTATTGATGTCAATATTTCTTTCGAAAATACTTAGGGGTTGGTGTAATTAATTATTTCCTTTATGTTTTGTTTCAGTTATTGTATCAATGTATTATGTATGAGTAATAAAATATTCACTTAAGAAAGAAAAGGAGGGAATAGTGTTTAGAGTAATTACTGTGTAAAAGTAAACTGTAGTTTGGAGGTCCAAAATCCTCTTCCAAATTTAAATGGCATGCGCGCTATTCTGGAACGACACTGACACTATTGAGCTTCAATGTTTCATCAAAGAAACTAAAGAGTAGCCAAACCCGTATATCTTATATTCACATATCTAATAACATAACTAACGGTTTATTATTTGATAAAGCTTTTAAGATTAAATTCATAAGACATATGTCGGCCTTATAGTGAACTACTAATAATGTAAACAAACATGAACGTTTTGACGCTAATAATTGAACTCCATCAAAGAATGACTTTAATTTAATGAAAATGTCATGTTTCATAATTATGTCATTCTATAAGTTAATAAAATAAGTATGTTTATACCGAAATAACTTGAAAACCCATATAAATATATAAAATAGTTTATTAATTTCCAAAAAAAGGTTATTTCATTGTTATTCATTCTCTTGGAAATGTAGTGAGTCCACGCATATAAAAAAAGGCGATAATAAGAAAAATAAGAATGATTTTAATTAAAAAATGTATACGTGGTTCAGCACATTTTTTAAGGTACGTAAGAAATCTCACCTAAGATTAAGCCTCACCTATTAGGTAGCATAGGTTTGTGGAAACTCTATATGAGGGGATTGATGTGTTCAACAAGTAAGACTAAGGTCCTCGCAAACCGACATAGTAGCGTAGCACTATGGTAGTAGTATAGTATCGTAGCACTATATAATAGTAGCATAATATCGTAGCACTATGGTAGTAGTAGCATAATATCGTAGCACTATGGTAAAAGCATAGTATCGTAGCACTATCGTAGTAATAGCATAATATCGTAGCACTATGGTAGTAGTAGCATAATATCGTAGCACTATAGTAGTAGCATAGTATCGTAGCACTATCGTAGTAGTAGCATAATATCGTAGCACTATGGTTGTAGTAGCATAATATCGTAGCACTATGGTAGTAGCATAGTATCGTAGAACTATCGTAGTAGTAGCATAATATTGTAGCACTATGGTTGTAGTAGCATAATATCGTAGCACTATAGTAGTAGCATAATATCGTAGCACTATGGTTGTAGTAGCATAATATCGTAGCACTATGGTAGTAGCATAGTATCGTAGAACTATGGTAGTAGTAGCATAATATCGTAGCACTATGGTAGTAGTATAGTATCGTAGCACTATCGTAGTAATAGCATAATATCGTAGCACTATAGTAGTAGCATAGTATCGTAGCACTATCGTAGTAGTAGCATAATATTGTAGCACTATGGTTGTAGTAGCATAATATCGTAGCACTATGTTAGTAGCATAGTATCCTGACGTAAGGATCGTGGTTTTCCATTCTGCTTTGAAAGCGGAAAGACACGTACGCTAATGTCATGGTGGCCGTTGCCTACCCTCACTTAACCCTCTCAAACACTACCTCCTTTCTTCCACTCTGGTCTACACACTCGGTGAGGTGGTATTGTTGTTTGTATTCGAGTTTTAAGTTATGAACTGGGCAATTTTGAAGAGGAGCTAATTATTGTTGTACAAGAGTATAAATATTGCTGGAATTTAGTTGAGACCAGACCATATAATCTAAACAAAAAACATTCTTTACTAAGTAGGCCAAAGGATTTACTGACACGATTAAATAAAATATATTATCCTTAAAATTAATTTTTCTGAAATTGTCTGTAGTATAAGTCACAAGAACTTAAAATAAAAACCTCTGGAGGATCTTGCATAAGAACAAGGAAAAATGGACTGTATGGTGAAATGGGAATGGGTAGAGGTAACCCACCTTCACTTTATGTTATCTGATTGGTATTGTCTTGGAGCAATCAATTTCATAATCACACACACACCAATAACTGAGATTGGACCGTTTCCAGGTGAAAGTTCACGGAACCTATAACCATAACTTATGAGTCTATCAAGTCTCAGCGCACTACCCACTAAATCGGAAGAAAGAAAAACTACGCCATCGACACTTGGCGGGAAAACAATTGACTTAGAGGGGTCCAGGTATGTTCTTGTTGCCTCCAAGTGTGAGGAGAGGTTAATAAGGGCCGAAGGAGTCAATAAGATATAAAAAAAAGATCAAAAAACTGTCTAAACTTTAACAAAAAGCAATCAAACCACAAAACAAACAAAAAATCTAATTTTGAGGCATAGATAATCTAGATAAAACAGCACTATTCAAAGAGATAGCATAGACGACTTAAGCATGAAGTAAAGATTAATAGTACTGATCAAATACTAAAACAATTTGCAAACATACCACCCACCAAAAACTTAAATGAGTTTTAAAGTATAACAAAAAATAAAAAATATGTACAGAATAATATTTACAAAAATAATGTATCCATCCTATTGATTAGGAAGTGGACAACAGGTCGTTTTCGGGTCCCATGCTTGATTCGGACACTTACAGTCTCGTTATTCCACCCCTTCCACAGTACACCTCTAATACTCTTTCAATCAGCCACCTTAGTCGGGGAATATGGTCATCCTTTATCAAGACTAACTGTCTCTCTAGTAAGTTGTCTTTGTTTGTAGCCCATTTTTGTCGCTGTTGGAGAGTATGTATATTTTCCGTTGAACATCATTGTCCAAATGGCTGATAGGATTGGTGCATAAACAGCCTTGATTCAACCTGTTGGTCGGCAGCTCAATTACGATCCCCTAGGGTGGTCTGGCGAGGGAATGACACACTATTAAATATCCTGGTGTCAACGGATCAAGGTCAATGGATCCCCAGAGAGAGCACAAAGAGGACTGGAATTTAGCACTGCTTCAATTTGAATGAAGAGTGTGAATAGCTTTTCAAAAGTAGGTGTTTGATCACCCACCACTCGTTTTAGGTGAGTTTTTGGTGACCTGATACCAACCTCTCATAGTCCACCAAAATGTAGAGCTGAAGGTGGGTTAAAATGCCAAGCTATGCATTGGACCGAAAGTTTATCTGTTATTACTTTGGTTTCGGTATGGGACTCTTGATGTCTTTGTAGTTATATAAATTGGCACTTAGTACCTACAAAATTTGTGCCACAGTCGCTATAAATTTCTGAACACATACCACGACGGGAAATAAACCTAATAACGGTATCTAGAAAGGCCCTTATGATTAGGTCTGATACCACCTCAAGGTGCACTGCTTTGTAGCCAAAACACAAACCAATATAAATAAGCCTTAAGCACCTTATAATTCCTCAATTATAATGATTTTATCTGGAAGGGTCCTCCATAATCCTCTCCAACTTTGACAAATGGTCTTGATTGCTGCACACGCATCATTGGGAGGTCCCCTATTTATGTTTGGAGAGCAGGTGCCTTAAATAGAAAACATATAATAAACTTTAAGATCCGAGTATTTATAACAGTGTGTGCAGTAAGAATCCAATACTGGCCGTTAATGAGCGAATGGGTTGTTAAAAGTCTAGCATGAAAATGAGATAGATGTAATGATCAACAATGATATCGGTGATGTGACTAGATTTCGGCAAAATAATTGGATGATTTGTGTCATACTGCAATGAAGAGTGTCGCATGCGACTTCTTACCCTCATTAGTCCCTCTTGGTCGAGCAACGGGATTAGGCCCCTCACGCGGGGTGAACATTTCTGGCCCTTCTTTATTTCTTCAATTTCTGACTCAAACGCCTGTTGTTTCACTTGTTTGATACATAACATGTGGGACGTCTTGAGCTCCCTGGACAACAATGAGCCTATACAACAATTATGATTCTTTACTTTGGAGTTTTGAATAAACAGTAATAAAAGTCCGATGACTCGTTCGTTGCAGCTTTACCCATGATGAAAAGTATTTGAACAGGTATTCACTTCTGCTACTAGACTGTTAACCTTTACAATTTTTAATTGAGGTACTTCTACCTGGAGAGCCACCTCAGGGAGTTTGAGAAACCTACTAATGGGTTTATTCAGCCTATCTGATCCGGTCCACTGGATCTGTAAATTTGTCAATTCTTCAGGATCTAAGCCTCTGCATGCAGAATCAGCCAGATTTGAATTAGTTAGAATATATCTACAATGGTGTTCTGGTACTGCTGCTTGAATTTGGGCTACTTTGTTGGCAACGAATGTATTCAAAAATGTGGTGACGTTTGAATCCATGCCGAAACGAAGGTAGAATCTGACCAAGAATACACAGTTGACACCTGTATTCGTTGTTCAAGGTTCTGCTGCACCCTCTCCATAAGTGTGGCTAGGAGCCGAGCCCCACAAAGCTCAAGTCTAGGAAGAGAAAAAATCTTAACTGGAGCTACCATTGATTTGGTAAAAAGTCTGTTGACATGAATTTATCCATTACACGTATTAATTCAAAGATAGACGGCTGCTTCATATCCTTTGATAGATGGATCACAAAATCCATAAAGAAGACAATTAATAGCATCATTTTTTGATATAATTATGTTGATCTCGACATGTTTAAGAGGGTGAAAGTGAAAGCAAACCTTTGCCACACTTGTCCGAGTTCTGGTGTAAGTGGTTCATCCCAAACAAGTCTTAGGGTCCACAAAGTCTGCATGAATGCCTTATCCCAGAACACCACTGGATATAACCTACCCACAGGATCAAATATCCTAGAAATATATGAGAGAACTGCCCTCTTCCTTACTGTAACCTCTGAGGGGAGTACATGATAAGAGAAGGGATCTGACGTGGGATCCCATTCCAACCCTAATATCTTTATTACTTGATCTCCATCTTCCTCAAACATAAGGGGCACTTCACAGTGTTCATTAGGTATCCCCTTTAATACTTCAAGGTTGTTGCAAGATCATTTTCTGAGTTGGAAGCCTCCTAGGCTTAGCAATTCACTCAAATCGGTTTGTTAACTGAGAGAAGAGTACACTGAATCTGCACCAGTTACTATGTCATCAACAAATATGTCACTAAAAAGGACCTGGGCAGTACTAGGGTAGCGAAACTTTTCATCAGAAGTGGGCTGACGTAAGAATCGCATCGTTAAGTATGGAGCTGAATATATACCATAAGTCACAGTATTGAATTGATATTCTTGAATATGTTGATCAGGGGATTCACCCAAAAGAATTACCTGGTAATGTCGGTCATCCAGAATGACAAGTATTTGTCAATAAATCTTGCATATTTCAGTGGTGAGCACAATGGAGTGAAATAACAAATTCATAACCATTTCCACACTTTCCTTTTGCATTTTGGGATCCTTTAATAATCTATCATTCATTGATTTACCCGATGATAATGATGCAGAAGCCTCAAATACCACTCTGAGTTTGGTGGTTGACATAGATTCCTTGGATACGCAATGATGTGCGATATAGTATTTAATAACCTGGATCATTGATGGTTCAATGTGCTGTATGTGACCGAGTTTTTCATATTCCCTTAAAAGTTCACAAACTGTTCCTTAACTTGTGGGTAACGAGCTAAATGGCGGTACGGCTGATTGAGTCTCTGGACAGCTTGTTGACGTGACTCTCCCAACTATGGTTGTTATATTTGGTTAAGGTCATACTCGCCCTATTATGATCCAGCCAAAATGCTATGCAATCCAGAGGGACAATTAGATGAATTTGAATACCACACACTTTCAAAGATCTAGTGATATACATCTGCTTTTAAGAGAATTTCAATCGGCCCTAATACACTAAAGATGAGCAAACTTCTGAACCATATCTTTAGAAAGCAAGTTTGATGGCATTCCCGATGTGATTTTCCTTAGAATGATGTCCTCGGTGACTGAGGTCCATAAACACCAGACTGTGTCACCTCACATATCACAACCCCCTTGTTGGTTTGCACAGTTGACTTAGAGATCCCTCTAATCTAGAATTTTCAAATTGAGAGGTGGTAGGCACAGCAGGTGAGCTCAGTCTTCAGTAATAAATGATGATTGTGACGCACAATTTATCAAGACTCTAACCTTCTGCTAATCACCATGCCCATCCTTAAATTGCGCTACAGCGGTTCCCAACAAGACTGTAGTAAGGCTCCCAAAACTGGTGGTAAGTGAGTAGATATGTTCAGCCCGTGTAACAGTGCCTTCATGGCTTGGCAAATGATATTGATGTGTAGCATCCCCTTGTATATACCTACTGTCTCTATGGGTTTGATCAATATGAGAGTTGGTAAAACGCTGGTTTGAACTAGACGATCCTCGACCGTAAGTGTTAGTAGTGCCTTGACTACCTGACCCTATGTGCAACAATAGGTGATGATTTTGATTGGTGTACGGACACTTGAACCTTGAAAAGCACTCCCTTACTTGGTCTGACTCACTTACACAATTAAAAAACAAATTATTTGATTTAACCCAATCCAGGCGTTTTATCAGTGACTCGCTCTTGAACAATGGATACTTATAAATACTGTTGCTAGATTGACACACAGTGCAGTGACCTTGATTTAAGTAAGCATAAAATGATCTTTTCACTCCAACAGGTGACTTCAGTGATCCTTCCTTTCTCCTGTTGGTTGTTATAATGTCTAGTACTCGTGCTAGTCTACAGAGTTAGAACTTGATTTGCAGATGACAGCGCTTTGCATTGATTTTCAAGAAATTCCAAAAGTTGATTAAAATTTTGTAATTTGGTAGCTGTGTTCGCAAGTTCAAACATAGGTCGTGTTTATCTAACTTGTTCATTGTCAATATTATTAAGATAAAACTCCACTCACAAACTGGAAACCTTAACACCTTTAGTGCACCAAAGTTCTCCTCGAATGTGTCCAATAACGCCCTTAAGTTTTGTTGCGACCTTGAGATTAGACCCAGGAAATGCATTATATTCTCTAAATGTGTAGTAGCTATTCACCTCAAATCTTGGTAACGTTCTGTAAGAGTCGCCCAGGATAACGGGTAGTTCTTCTCTTACACCGGTAGCGATTTTAATAAACTTAGCGGCTCACCAGATTACGTTGTCAAAAGATATTTAAACCTTTCCACTGGTGTTAAGATTTTGTTTGTATGAATGAGAAAGACGTAAACGCCATTAAATATGGTTCAGTCAGTGTTTATACTATTAAATGTGGGCAGTTCCAACGTAGTCAATTTTGCCGACAATGCCTTTACTGGAGGTCAATTATCGTTTCCCGACGTGGATGAAGGCTTAGTAATCGGAGCATAAATCTCCTTATCCTGGTTGTATGTATTGAAAAAGTCTTCAATAAGCTTGTCATGTGCTTCAACATCAAAGTCTCTCTTAGATTTGCTTGCCGTGACTCCAAACTCAACGTACGTTTCTCTCTCCTTAAATGTTACAAGTCTGAACAATGTGCCTTAAATAGATCTACTTTTGTAATGTCATTTTTAACTTTGTCTGACATCTTGTAAAGTTTGTTAGCCCGGCTAGTTATCACCTTAAACCGATCTTCAAGCTGTGCATAAGACATGATGATAGTAAATAAACACAAATTGAATGTAGCAAACGGGAACTAAACATTCAAACGTAAGCAATCAAGACTAGCTAGAAACATAAACAAACAGTCAAAACACGGCCATCGATTACAACCCGACTCTCGAGCATTATCTAACTCAAGACACTCGATTACTATTATATATAATGCACATTCGATATGGGGCGCGACTGATCGGTAACTCAAAAGATATATCGAGGTGTTGACGTCACTAATCCAACTGACATAGCATTCCCGAAATATGACGTAAACAAAGATCACAAGAAATAACCAAACAAAACAAATAAGTTTCTCTATCCACCTTAACCCACAGAAACAGCAAGGAACACTGAAAGATGTATCCTATGCTCGGATGGACCAAATGTTTGTAGCGTAAATCACAAGAACTGAAAACTAAAAACCTCTGGTGGACCAGTTCTACGAACACGTACAAATGGACTGTAGGGTGGAATGGGAATGGGTAGAGGCGACTCACATTCACTTTATGTTGTCTGATTCGTATTGTCTTGAAGCAATCAATTGCATTAACACGAATAACTGAGATTGGACCAATTCCAAGTGAAAGTTCACGAAACCTATAATCATCACCTATGGGTCCATCAAGTCTCAGCGCACGACTCACTAAATCGTAAGAACAAAAAACCGCACCAACGACACTTCTAAAATATAAAGGAAAAATTAAGTTTCTCATCTTTCTCATGAATGCCTCTTGTTTTTATGTGAAAATAACCCATGTCCAGTCTTCAATTCCAGCCAGAGCTCGTTGATAGAACAGAAACTTAATTCCATGAAATTGTTTGTAATTGTACTCACATTTACTTTTTCAAAAAAAAACTAGCTCGTCCTTCCTTCTTTTCTTCTTCTTTACAATTTTAACACGGTAGCCAAAAACAAAGAAAAACTTGGAGGGTGCAAAACATATGGAAGCTATAAAGAGAAATAATTTCACGACTCTTGAAAACAGAGAAACAACTAGTATTTGGATCAAACCAGCTTAGAAGGATAAAATAAAAGAAAGTTAATAACAATAAAATTAAAAGTTATTAAGGAGAAAATATCAAAGGTAAAGTACGAACAACAAGTATTACGTTAATTCAAATTTAGCTACTCTGAAATAGTAGACAAGGTAATTTATCAATCTGCCGCTAGGTTGCAGCTAAGTCCATTTTCCGATGTAGATTTAGTGATATTCAAATGGAAATGACAATCGGAAAAAAAATATCGGGGTTCAAATACAGGCAGGAAATAAATATTTTGGAATATATAATAAGAATAAAATAGTGGTGCACAATGTTCAGTATTAGAACCATGGGGAGCCAATATGAATTTAGATGAGCACATATTTAAGCGGGATTCTTATACGTCAGGTGATAAAACATAGATAAATCAATCGTAATACTCCGTCATCTTCATGAATACATGAATTAGATGGGCTGCTCTTTTGCGCCCTGCCAGTCCACTGAAATATACGGTCACAAACAGACTTTTTCTACTCTGTTTGATATCCATCCTTCAATATTCCGCTCCTGTATTCTCCTATCTACCTAGATACAGATACAATAATTTCCTTTCTGTATACCACCGGTTCCTTCGCTTGATCCTCAGGGCAACGCCCTGCATCCCAAACCGCGTTCTCCTGACCATGTCAGGCCTCCCGTCCTTGGACAGCCGTATCCGCGGGCTGGCGGAGAGGTTTTACATTCGTGCGCAAGCCAGTTCCAACATGATTGTCAGGGCATTGGCGATTACGACGCTCCTGACCATCCCTACCGCCGAATAAGGGACGGCGTCATGAACCCCTTCGTCAACGTCGGCAGGTGAACTCGAAGTCGAATCTGAGGACTCGTGACCCCCCTTATAGTCGTGTAAGACTGGGAGGGGAGGCCGGATAGCGGGTGATGCCGGCCAGTAGCCCGAGTTAGGGGAGATTGTTCAGGTCGCTGGGGGGGGCATAGAAAATATTGTGAAGTGAACCCGTCAACCTGTCAACAATAGCCGACCAGGTTATATGTGCTGTGTTGGGGGGTGAGGGGGAACCTAAACCCCTTCACAACGAAAAGTGATCTGTGCTCCATTTTGGGGATATATTAGAATAAAATTTTTTTTTGTCATAAATGTTGTTTTTGTGAACCCGTATGGGTTGGGAAAAATTATTATTATTTCAATTGTGTTGTTTCTGTGAAAAGTATGTTTGTAAATAGTGATTAAGTAAGTAAAATAAAACACCTTTAGAAATAAATAAATAAAGGTGGGTTCCTTTTTTCGCACTGCCATTCCACTGGAAAAATGTCACAAGATCAGACTTTTTCTGCTCTCTGTGATGTCCATCCTTCTATATTCCAATCTCATATTTTTTTATTCACCTATATAGAGGTGCAATCATCACCGTACTGTATACCACCGGTCCCTTTGTCTGATCCTCAGGGCATCGCCCCACATCCCCGACCGCGTTACCTGAACATGTCAGTCCTCCCAACCTTGGACAGCCGTATCCACGGAATGGTGGGGAGATATTTCAGATGAGTGTTAGCCAGCATTAACGGGAACGTCCGGGGCATCGGCGATTACGACGCTCCTGGCCATCCCTACCACTGAATTAAGGACGGCATCGTGAACCCCTTTGTCCACGTTGGCAGGTGACCTAGGAGTCGAATCAGGGTATTCGTGACCCCCTTCTAGTCGGATGAGACAGGGAGGAGAGGCCAAATAGCGGGGTATGCCGGCCTAAAGACCAAGATCAGTGTCAGTTTGCGGGCTGACCAAAGCTACGGGGAAGGGCACTCGTGAAAAATAAACGAACGTAATATATGTGTGTTGGGGGGGACATAAATCCCACCGATAAAAATGATTGCATACCCTAATTTGGGATCAACTACAAATAAAAAACTTTTATTTTACTATCGATGTCAATATTTCTTTCGAGAATCCTTAGGGGTTAGTGTAAGTAATTATTTCCTTTATGTTTTGTTTCAGTTATTGTATCAATGTAATATGTATGAGTAATAAAATATTCACTTAAGAACGAAAAGAAGGGAATAATGTTTAGAGTAATTGCTGAGTAAAAGTAAAATGTAGCTTGGAGGTTCCAAATCCTCTTCCAAATTTAAATTGCACGCGCGCTATTCTGCAACGACACTAAGGCCATTGGGCTTAAATGTCTGATCACTGAAACTAAAGAGTAGCCAAACCCGTATATCTTATATTCACATATCTATGAACATGACTAACGGTTTATTATTTGATAAGACTTTTAAGATTAAATTCATAAGACATATGTCGGCCTTATAGTGAACTACTAATAATGTAAACAAAAATGAATGTTTTGACGCTAATAATTGAACTCCATCAAAGTGCTACGCCCCCCCCCCCTTAATATCTATAAGGTGAGGGAGACTGAGAATCAGGCAAGAATGTTACCTGGTTGAACACTATATATTTTATTGTAACAAAAACAATAATAGAATAGTACATACATTAAACTGTGCGTGAAGCGCACCTCTCCGTTAACCGACGGAGTCAATTAGGTCATAATGTAATCAATCTCGTAACCTCCTCGAGACGGTTACCCCACAACACTAAATGTGTTGGGCTTGACATAAACAATGTACAGTTCGGGATCACAATATTATGGACTATAGTTCCTTGGCTGCTTGATCTACTGGAATTGTTCCCAGAACAAGAGGTAAGGTATAACTGTAACTCCCGCGCAACAGTTATCCAGCCTAGTTTAAACATTAAGTTTTAAAGACGCTCGTAACTAACATGACGTCACTGTAACCCAGTAAGCCTCAAATGTAAAAGTAATCTAAGTAACATAACAACTCTCAGTATTTGACTCGAAAAATCAAGCCGAGTTCAAATACTGCTAAACTCATGACGGGAACACAAGGCGGGTTTCGAACCCGGGACGCACAGACAAACTCTGGGCGCTCAAGTCATAAACCAGTGCTTACAAAAGTATATATTACAAGAAAGATTGGGCTCAGACCCCAAATTTAGGCGGTGACGA
>CABFOW010009525.1:0-13572 GCA_902141385.1 Timema californicum | reverse complement strand
GATTCGAACCTCAATCTCCCCGTCCTCAGCAGTCGAGCTCAACACGACAAGCGCGTTAGCCAACTACGCCACCGAGGCAGGTTGCACAAAAGTAGTCCAACATTGTTGTCTTCCTCTTTTGAATTTGATTTTGTTTGTTTCTTATTTTTTCCTTAAAAGCAGGGTCACTTTCTTACAATTTTTTGCCCAGAGCTTCTAGCATAGTTTGAGCTATTTGCAAACAAGCTCAACAAGCCTTTTAATTTAACCTATTCTAGTTGGAAATAGTTCTTTATAACACTACCTCCAAAAATAATTTTAAACCATTGAATTTCAAAGATACTGCACAAGCGTTCGGGCATACATCAAATTTATTCAAACAGCGAATGTTAAGTTAATCGCATCGTGATGGTTTCCGCTTGAAATCATAAAGACAACCTTTATGTCACGTTATGTTAAGTAACATAAACATTAAGTATGTCATTTGTTCAATAACTATAAATGTGGATTTTTGTGTTTGTTTAGTTTGTGATAAATTAACAGCCTATTCCAAAAGATGGTAAGAACTCAAGAGTTCTCTATCAGTATGTGAATGACCGATAATTCCTATATTTGATACAGGTTATGTGGTATAGAGCACTATGCTGAATCATGGTTTAAATTAGGAGGGATAGCCAGAACTCTTACCTTGGTGATACTGGAGTAGAAATTGTTTAGATAACACTAAAAAACACAGTCAACCTTACAGTCCTATCAAAAGCATCAGTCTACTCTCCTGACCTGATGAAGCTGTATGTGTACAGTGAAAGATTGTCCTTAAAAATGTGTTTGTGTGTTTTTTAGTGTTATATCTAAACAATTTCTACTCCAGTATCACCAAGATAAGTGTTCTGGCTATCCCTCCTAATTTAAACTATATTTGATACAGCATTTATCCTTAGAAAATCTCCCCTTCCTCTCTTATATTTGTAAAATAAAACAATTAACTTGTCGGTCGATTAAATCCAAGGTCCCAATGGTCTTTAATTATGACTAAACGGTATATTAAAGGAACACTCAATAGTAAGAGTTCAAAATAATAGAAGACTAGAGTGCTTGTGTAAATATTAATATAAAATAATTGTCTTATTTTCACCCCATCAAACATGTTTAAGTGTGAAAAATAGCACTCTGCTGAAATTACTCATTTAGTCACAAATACTGATGAAATGGAAACCAAACCAAATAAGTGTATGAGAAATGTGAAAAGGTTCTACGAAGTTGTGTCGCTGCCGTTAGACAAAGAGGTAATGGCTATTTCTTGAAGAAACTCGATCATCACCGCCAAACCCCCAGATCTAGGATTCATTCTGTCGAAATTCACTAGGGGGGAGTGTGAAATGTGCAACGCGACTTATTGAAGAAGAGTTGGTGACCTGGCGGTCTAGGGGTAAGATGTCAGACTTCTATACCGGGGGTCCGGGGTTCAATCCTCGGTCCAGGCACAGATCTATCTGATTACCAAACCCTTCCTTCACCTCTGACAAGACAACTTGTGAATGTGGGGAATGTCAGGCCCTCCACCGTGGTTCGGATCCCACGTTAATCTGTAGGTCCTCCATTTCATCTCATCAATCACCCTACCATTACACATTAGCGTGAGTGCGTATAACCCGAACGGGTAGTAAGACGCGGTGCTAATAATAATAACTGTAATAATAATAATAATCTTAAAGAAGAAACAAACCAAAAACACTAAAAGGATAAAAATGATATTTGTTAAGAATGATATGAACATGTTGTGTTTCTATCCACCTATAATATCATATATGTGCGAGTTGTACCAGTGCAGACGTCCCTCTGGTCCGGCTTGCTCTTCCCGGGCGACATGGCCTGCTGTAGCGTCTCCCACTTAGAGTTGAGATGGGACACTCTCCACATAACCTCATCCCTCAAGTCAGGGTAGCGCTGCAACAGTTGGCCGGCCTGGTCGTTGAACAGTTTCCGACGGTAGCAGCGGCGCTGGATCTCCTCCATGTGGCTCTACAAGTATAACAACCGAGCATCGTGAAGAGCACCCTTTCGATAATATTTTGAAATCATACAACTGGCCACAACAATTTACTGTTCACATTTTATTCTATTGAACCCTTGGACATCTTTAGAGTGTCCAGCCAAACTATGTTTTTAAAACTCCCAGACTTTTCCAGGTTTTCCAGAGCTAATTTCCGACTTTTCCAATCACTATATATTAATCATTAATTTTTTAAGATCACACTTTAATGCAATAATATATTTAGACACATATTATGAAACTATGTCACTCTACAGATGTTAGAGGGTGTCAACCTAAAGAGATGGACTAACGGATGGTGCAATCTAGAGGATGCTACACACATACAGGTATACCTGTGAGGTTTGTCTGTACATGCGTGTCTGTCCGGTATAAATGAATGTGTGGATGACAAAACTCTACAGTTATTTCTACCTGCACAGGCGACCAGAGCAAATAGTTAATTTCATTCGATATACCCGCGTCGGAGCAAACCGCGCAGGCATGCTAGAGCGTGTGTACTGAAGTGCACAGGTGGCTCGGTTCAGTTGCTGCTGTTGCTACCGCCATATTGTCCACTAATTAGATAAGTTTCACTCTTTCTTTATAAAATTATTGCTGTACACAATCGTTAGGCGCAGATTTCAATTCGTTTGACAAGTTAACATGTGAATAACATTCTCTTCTGTTCAACCAATCTTTACACCCCATCTCTCGTTTAACTTTATATTTTTGTCACTACTAACTGTGACCTGAAGAAGAAAAAGTGTATCGTGTGGATGCACTAACACATCCAGTGTATAACTGTACAGGTGTTAAGTTATATTTCACTCGGATCACGGTGAGACATTAAAATATTGCTATATATAGTACACCAATACAGTTTAAAACTGTTGTCATACACACTCATTTATAGTTTCGTCTTCTTATATCGTAATTAATTCTCACATATGTGCATAACCATGACTCAACTTTGGGTAGAGGGGTGGCAGACCACTTGTAAATCACATGTTGACTTTGAGAATTCAGATTAGCATGCTCAAAAGGGACAAATGGGTTAAAACAAATTTCTAGTGCGTATAAAAAGTTAGTTTTACTATTGTAAATAAAAGTTGCACATTTTATTAGTGAAAATGTGAAAATTCTATAAATTTGATCAAATTCCCGTTTTTCAGTTCGCTGGACACCCTGATCTAAGAAAAACCAACGTTTGTGACAACAAATTGGGAGACTATCCGCTCTTAATCGAAATTAAATAAAGACTTGCCATGTTTTGTATTTTGTCTACGATCTCTGTCTGTGTTCAGAAATCATAAAAGGTGCAACTGTCCTTTATAAGGGGTTGATAATACGAGTCTCCCATAATTTGGGTTTAATTTTTTTCAAGGGATAACGAGTTTATTTTAGGATGCGTGCAATTAGACATTTTTCAATTCTAGTCAAGTTTGAATTAAAATACCAAGCCTTTTTGAGTTTGACCAATATAGAGCAGTATATGTATTAACTATGTGTGAGTACCTGAAAATTCAAGTTTGTTTCAAGTTTTATAGTACTTTCTCGAATCCGAACCAACAATTTTGATTGAACTCAAAAATTTATGATAGGCTTACTTTAAGTTTTCTATCTTCTCGTTTGATTAATTTTATGCCATTTTAAGATATAATTTCATATAAAAAATAGAGTCGCTCGATATTTTCTTTAATCTATTTTTTTTAATTGTAAAATAATTATACTATGTTTATTTAAAAATTTGAATTTGTGTGATTATATTTTTTCCCCCAAAAAAATGTAACTAGAAAAAAAAAATTATGTTTGTACTTAATTATGGCTTGTGCATGGATTTATTAACAGAAATTTAGCTTGAAATATTTCTTGTATTTATACTGCTCTATATACAGTACCTTTAGAGCTTAAAAAAAAAACTTGTTTCCATTCAGACTCAACACGAAATAAAAATCGCCTTCTTGCACTTCCCTAATATAAATTTTTATTATTTTTTTTATTAGTATTTTTAAGCCAACAAAAATTAAGATTTTTAAATAAACTTAATACCAATGAATATCAACACACAAGCTGCAAATGATTGTAATTACGGCACAGTAAAAGGGCCCAAATTTCAATTAATTTAAATTAGTTACAAAACGAACACTTAACATGAGAATCAAACCTAGACCATTTGGTTTAGTGCTCCAATGCTCTACCAATGAGCCATCCAGGATTCGTCCCGTACTCTGGATCATTCTTCCCTCGACTTTTCAACTGGTAAAACTCGACTCGAACTCGGATATTCGAGTAATAACAAACCCCCCTGATTTCATTTTCTCCTTCTCAAAGGTCCAGTTCCTTACTAACCAGTCTTAGGGTTCTGTCTGTGACGTTCTCCTCCTTGCCGTACACAGTCTCCTGAATATTATTCAACCAGGAATAGAGTTCGGAGAACTGGGAGACAAACTCCTTGAACGTCCAGGGCCGCTGAGAGACATCCTGCTCGTCCCAGGACAACTCTCCGTTCGCCTCCTTCAACCAAAACAACAACCCTGAGTGGACGCTGTGGGGAGGATTACGGAGGAGAGAATATTAACATAAATTATAATACATGCTCATTATTATAAAATAGGAGTTAGGTAATCTATGGGCCTTCTAATCTTTCAAATATATCAAATTCTTACATACACTTTTTAAGAGCGACCTAAATAAACTCATAATTGATAATTCTAGTATGTTCCTACATTAAGTGTGAGTGCTTTTTTTTTATCACCGCATATTACTACCCGTCAGGTTATACACTTAAGTACTAATTATGCTAATTAGCTAGGAATTGGGGAGGTTGAATACAGAGTAAATGAAACCGCATTTGTGAGGCGGGGGTGTGGGGGGGTGGGGTATATTTCCCTAAATTGTCCTTATTCCATGAGAAGAGAGTTCGTGAATATGTACAGCCCAAAATAGGATACTAAGACGCGAAGAAAATTATAGCTTCAAGGAAAATGTTTTCTGAACAGATAACAGAGACCATTAGCTAAGTCTAAACTTCTCAATACCACATTCAATTGTAATCAGGGGTGTACCTGTGGGGTAGGAGGCAAGCGATGCAGTCACTCCGGGCGGTGAGGATCGAAGTGGTGGAAAATTAAAAAAAGTTAACATTTCTAGTAATTTTCTTTGACCGATATATTCCATTTGAGAACTAAAAAGAAGAAACGAGATCCTAGTAAATGGAGGATGACCTTCACAGGACAAATCCTGGATAGCTCAGAGGTAAGAGCAATCAGCACTCTACAAAGTAAGTTATTAATTCTAGTATTCAAAAGCGAACTTTAAACGTGAACCTATTGGCAGTGTTTTCTCCTTGTAATAATCACTCTTTCAGTTTGATTGGTGCTGATACTGCTCGTATGAATGTCTCAGTAGTAACAGTTTCTACCGAAGAACATATATTTACGTACATCTCCTGTTATACCCACCAATGGAGTATATTGAAAGGCGTTGTGAAGGGTCATTGTGATAAATATTAGAACTCTAAAGCAGCTGCACTAAATGATATTATGAGTCGAATATTCAAGATAATTTATGCTCTGTAGCGATTGTTTGATATACCGAACCGAAACCCTTGAAACACGAGAGGATGCAGCCATAATTATCATTTATTTTGAAAAGTTTGAATTTTTAGATATGCTTTTCTTGTGGTCAGAAGTTCCCTCTTCAATTGAATGAGCTAAAAATTTCCTTCAAATCAAATAGTAACTTTTCATCAAGCGTAGAATCAAATAGTAACTTTTCATCAAGCGTAGAACCAAATAGTAACTTTTCATCAAGCGTAGAAATAAATAATAACTTTTCATCAAGCATAGCATCAAATAGTAACTTTTCATCAAGTGTAGAATCAAATATTAACTTTTCATCAAGTGTAGAATCAAATAGTAACTTTTCATCAAGCGTAGAATCAAATGGTAACTTTTCATCAAGTTTAGAATCAAATAGTAACTTTTCATCAAGTGTAGAATCAAATAGTAACTTTTCAACAAGCGTAGAACCAAATAGTAACTTTTCATCAAGCGTAGAAATAAATAGTAACTTTTCATCAAGCATAGAATCAAATAGTAACTTTTCATCAAGTGTAGAGTCAAATATTAACTTTTCATCAAGTGTAGAATCAAATAGTAACTTTTCATCAAGCGTAGAACCAAATAGTAACTTTTCATCAAACGTAGAATATAATAGTAACTTTTCATCAAGCGTAGAATCAAATGGTAACTTTTCATCAAGCGTAGAATCAAATAGTAACTTTTCATCAAGCATAGAATCAAATAGTAACTTTGATGGAACAAAGTGACAACTGGGAAATTAACTCAGTGGCGTGGAAATTTATATAATTGATGATGTGTGCGAAGAATGAAGTGTGACAGTTAATAGGCATATTATTTTAAAAAAAGGATCTTGTGCAGATCTGAATATTCAGTTTGAAATCCATCATCGCCTAAGATAAATGTTAGATAAAATATATGCTGTAATATCAGAGAGCTGTTTTTCATAGTTTCAAAGACTAGAAAGACGCTTTGGTTTCCATTGTAATGCCAAGTCCTTGTTAAATGAGTTGGATATTCAAAGTATAAGCAGAATACTGAGCTTCAACGTAAATGTAATAATCCAACCAAACTTTACTCACAAGATGTAAATGTATCAGAGCTGTAGCATGACTACACGGTGATAATTACTTCTCTCTAAAGAGGTCAACCTAATATTGAAGGACTGTGCTGCTCTCTAACTGGACTCCTCTTGTACATTTCCTCAATGAGATTCACGAAACGCACAAGACATCGGCTACAGCTCTGCGAATGCTATTGAACATTGCCGGTGTCAAGAGCTTCACGTGAACGAATGCTTGGCAAATTAAAACTCATAAAGCCATATCTAATATCAGCAATGTTTCAAGATTTACGAATCTGGTGATTCTTTCGATATAAAGTGAAGTGAGTGGCCCCCGGTCTTTACTTCATCAAAAAATCTGCTTTCATTAAGGTTAGGAAAGTTCGTTTTTGAGTAGTGTACAGCAAGAATAATCGCAAACTATAACTAAATAAAAAGAAACTTAAGGCAATAATTGAGCTTAATCTGATTCTGTATTTTGTGTGGGTGGGTGGGTGGGGGTAGAGGTGATGGAGAGGGCAGCCAATTTAACATTTGTCTCGGGTGCCAAAAAGCCTATCTACGCCACTGGCTGTTATTTACTGCCGGGAATGTCTAACTTCGTCAGACACACTGGGCTAGCAAAAAACTACCATCTTTACTAACTCACTTTATTATAAAATACATGTAAGATGAGCACCAATAAAATGTTTATATAATTTCTGTATTAATAGCATAAATCAGTAACCACATAATATATTTATGTTTGGTATTTTATGGTGGCTACAACAAACTACTTGCTATTTCTCATCTTGATCCAGTTACAAAACTAGATGAAATGTTCTAAAAGCATGTGTGGTATTTTAACAATGAATAAAACCTTGTTTGTGATTTTCACTCAACTTTAGCCATCAGAAATCTTTAAAAGATTAATCTACATTATTAGATGTAAATTTATTTTTGAAAGCCGACTGATTGCATCAAAATTCTGCTCTGTAATATTAATGTTTAACTAATTAGGAATACATTAGATATATATATTATTAGCACCGCGTCTTACTACCCGTTCGGGCTATACGCACTTACGCTAATGTGTAATGGTAGGGTGATTGTGAGATGGAATGGAGGACCTACAGTTTAACGTGGAATCCGAACCACGGTGGAGGCCTGGCATTCCCCACATTCACAAGATGTCTTGTCAGAGGTGAAGGAAGGGTTTGGTAATCAGATAAATCTTTGCCGGGACCGAGGATTGAACCCCGGCCGCCAGCATAGAAGTCCGACACTTTACCCCTAGACCGCCAGGTCACATTAGATATAAAATAAGTAGTTTGTTTCATCAACCACAAGCACCTTGCAACTATCTATGAGGTGATTGTCCATGAGGTAGTTGTAGTTGGACTGGAGAGCTGCCCAGAACTCGTCCTTGTTTTCGTCCCGGCTGCCCCACGACCGCCGCCATGTTTCCTGCTCCGGGTCTCTCCTGCAACGTGCAATGATACATGACACAGGACTCGTGACAGGACATGTCTAGGACTCGTGAGAGGACATGTCTAGGACTCGTGACAGGACATGTCTAGGACTCGTGACAGGACATGTCTAGGACTCGTGACAGGACATGTCTAGGACTTGTGAGAGGACATGTCTAGGACTTGTGACAGGACATGCCTAGGACTCGTGACAGGACATGACTAGGACCCATGACAAGACATGTCTAGGACTCGTGACAGGACATGTCTAGGACTCGTGATAGGACATGCCTAGGACCCATGACTGGACATGCCTAGGACTCGTGAGAGGACATGTCTAGGACTCGTGAGAGGACATGTCTAGGACTCATGACAGGACATACCTAGGACTCATGAGAGGACATGCCTAGGACTCGTGAGAGGACATGTCTAGGACTCGTGAGAGGACATGTCTAGGACTCGTGAGAGGACACGTCTAGGACTCGTGACAGGACATGTCTAGGACTCGTGAGAGGACATGCCTAGGACTCACGAGAGGACATGTCTAGGACTCGTGACAGGACATGTCTAGGACTCGTGATAGGACACGTCTAGGACTCGTGATAGGACACGTCTAGGACTCGTGACAGGACATGTCTAGGACCCATGACAGAACATGTCTAGGACCCATGACAGGACATGCCTAAGACCCATGACAGGACATGTCTAGGACTCATGACAGGACATGCCTAGGACTCGTGAGAGGACATGTCTAGGACTCGTGAGAGGACACGTCTAGGACTCGTGACAGGACATGTCTAGGACCCATGACAGGACATGTCTAGGACTCATGACAGGACACGGTATGTTGATACAGGGTTAAGGTATGGTTTAAACAATAAATGGGACAAGTTTTTATAAGGTCCATATCCAGTGTCAACTTGAGACTGGCCATACACAGTCAAGATACACATCTGTAAAACAATATTATATACCATCATTATTATAAAATGAACAAATCCAGATAGTTCTGCAATAAGACGTGTTTTTATGACGCGATTAGTGAAATAGAACTATCTTTTATATAATGCGGTTCCTCGACAGATATTACGCGATCTCGGAACATGGGCCAGCGCGAGTTCACAGATCTATTGCATTTAGAGGCATAACTAAGCAGTGATGGTCTCATGGCAAAAAAAAAACACTTTTATGGTAGGCGGTGGCCCCCTTCTACACAAAGAAAGGAAGTTTAACCAAAACCTTGCAGTATTTAGTCACAATTTGAATTGTGGCAATTATTTTCGAAATCATAATTGAAATAGTTCTGCATGCAAAATTTGTTAAGTAAATTACACTAATCAACCAATTTCAATTTGTTTTCAATAACATGGATAGAATTAGCTTTTTTTTTATTATTAAATCAGGTGTGCTGATTACAAAAAACGATAAGCAAAACTTCATAGCATGCACATTTTTTATGTTACAAGACTATACTCCAGGTCAATAAAACAACAACATTAGCAACTGCCTATGTTAAGAATTTGCGTGGAGGAAGAATGGAAAACAGTATAGGAAAACCCACCCTCATTCGCCCCGACCAGGATTCAAACACCAATCTCCCTGTCATAGTGTATGCTGAAAGTGAAGCCTTACACATTGACCAACTTGAATGTCTGCATTAAAATAATTTCCGGTGTAATTCTCAACAGACACAAAACTTTCTCTACAATACATGTTCCTTTGTTTTAATTTAGTTCAAGTGTGCATTCCCGGACAGCACTTGTGGTTTCTTGTAATTATTGAAATATGTCGTCATTTTTTAACTCCGTTTCTCAACATTTAGTGATTAAATTACTTTTCATTAATTTCTTCCAAATGAAGAAGAGAGGATGTCCCAACTTTTTGTGTTCCAGTAGGATTGTGTTTGTTTACAACTAGTGTATGTCTGTATCCACTTTATTCGGACCAGGCTGCAAGTCCATTCCTGGAAATACTAATTAGTTTTAATGTATGTTCATTAATTATTCCCATGTCCTAGTAAAAGATAACATTGTCGTGAGTTATGACTAAATAGGATAGTGAAATGTCTGTGTGTAGGTTTATTGCATGAGATTGTGATTACCCTCTTTGGCCTTAGTGGGGATGTTTATTGCATGAGATTGTGATTACCGTCTTTGGCCCTTAGTGGTGATGTTTATTGCATGAGATTGTGATTACCATCTTTCCCTTAGTGGTGATGTTTATTGTATGAGATTGTGATTACCATCTTTGGCCCTTAGTGGTGATGTTTATTGCATGAGATTGTGATTACCATCTTTGGCCCTTAGTGGTGATGTTTATTGTATGAGATTGTGATTACCGCCTTTGGCCCTTAGTGGTGTTGTTTATTGTATGAGATTGTGATTACCATCTTTGGCCCTTAGTGGTGATGTTTATTGTATGAGATTGTGATTACCGTCTTTGGCCTTTAGTGGTGATGTTTATTGTATGAGATTGTGATTACCATCTTTGGCCCTTAGTGGTGATGTTTATTGTATGAGATTGTGATTACCATCTTTGGCCCTTAGTGGTGATGTTTATTGCATGAGATTGTGTTTACCGCCTTTGGCCCTTAGTGGTGTTGTTTATTGTATGAGATTGTGATTACCGCCTTTGGCCCTTAGTGGTGTTGTTTATTGTAACAGAGATTGTGATTACCGTCTTTGGCCCTTAGTGGTGTTGTTTATTGTATGAGATTGTGATTACCGTCTTTGGCCCTTAGTGGTGATGTTTATTGTATGAGATTGTGATTACCGTCTTTGGCCCTTAGTGGTGATGTTTATTGCATGGGATTGTGATTACCGTCTTTGGCCCTTAGTGTTTAAAAAAAGTATTACTATTCTTTCTTTATCGATGACCAATAATCCAAGTTTATTAGTAGGACAAACACAAAACAACGCAACATTAATTAACCACAGTACTTTGCAAAAATGTAAAAGTTTAATTTAAAAGTGATAAATGTATGGCCTTGTCTGGAATCAAACCCGAGAACCTTTGATGAGTGTGCTGAAAGACTGATCTTAAGTGTTAAAATTAAATTACCTGGTTTATGTAGCAACTAAATTTCTGAATCCAACAAAATGAAGATCTATTTAATCAGTGGCGTGGACAAGATTGCGGAACAGGGATGTTTTGGGGGGACTATTAGGTCTCCTACAGATAGAAACGGCTTGGGATCTTATATTATAGATTTGTTCATTGCCTGTGAATTCCAGATGAGTGCCGACAGTAGAACTTTGAGATACTCACCTTGGTTTTTGGTGAGACTGTTGTAAGGTCTCTCCACCGTGAGTCTCGGGTGCTCGGGACTCTCTAGACTCTCACTCACTCACCTTGGTTTCTTGGTGAGACTGTTGTAAGGTCTCTCCACGGTGAGTCTTGCGTGCTCGGGACTCTCTAGACTCTCACTAGAGGGCGGCAGCGACGACAGAGAGAAACTCATCTTCATGGCGGAGTTCTCAAAACCTGCGGACAAGGAAGTGACCAGTCGCTGTTAAATATCTCCCTTTATTACACACACCTGCTAGGAGCTGTTGTACTTCTCCCTTTATTACACACACCTGCGAGGAGCTGTTGTACATCTCCTTTATTACAGACACCCGCTAGGAGCTGTTGTACTTCTCCCTTTATTACAGACACCTGCGAGGAGCTGTTGTACATCTCCTTTATTACACACACCTGCTAGGAGCTGTTGTACATCTCCTTTATTACACACACCTGCTAGGAGCTGTTGTACATCTCCTTTATTACATACACCTGCGAGGAGCTGTTGTACATCTCCTTTATTACAGTACACCTGCGAGGAGCTGTTGTACATCTCCTTTATTACACACCTGCGAGGAGCTGTTGTACATCTCCCTTTATTACACACACCTGCGAGGAGATGTTGTACATCTCCTTTATTACACACCTGCGAGGAGTTGTTGTACATCTCCTTTATTACACACCTGCGAGGAGCTGTTGAACATCTTCTTTATTACACACACCTGCGAGGAGCTGTTGTGCATCTCCTTTATTACACACCTGCGAGGATCTGTTGTACATCTCCTTTATTACACACACCTGCGAGGAGCTGTTGTACATCTCCTTTATTACACACACCTGCGAGGAGCTGTTGTACATCTCCTTTATTACACACCTGCGAGGAGCTGTTGTACATCTCCTTTATTACACACCTGCGAGGAGCTGTTGTACATCTCCCTTTATTACACACACCTAGCTGTTGTACATCTCCTTTATTACACACCTGCGAGGAGCTGTTGTACATCTCCTTTATTACACACACCTGCGAGGAGCTGTTGTACATCTCCTTTGTTACACACCTGCGAGGAGCTGTTGAACATTTCCTTTACTACACACACCTGCGAGGAGCTGTTAAATATCTCCTTTGTTACACACACCTGCGAGGAGCTGTTGTACATCTCCTTTATTACACGCACCTGCGAGGAGCTGTTGTACATCTCCTTTATTACACACACCTGCGAGGATATGTTGTACATCTCCTTTGTTACATACCTGCGAGGAGCTGTTGTACATCTCCTTTATTACACACACCTGCTAGGAGCTGTTGTACATCTCTTTTATTACACACACCTGCGGGGATATGTTGTACATCTCCTTTATTACACACACCTGCTAGGAGCTGTTGTACATCTCCTTTGTTACACACCTGCGAGGAGCTGTTGTACATCTCCCTTTATTACACACACCTGCTAGGAGTTGTTGTACATCTCCTTTGTTACACACCTGCGAGGATATGATGTCAAACAATAATATAGTTACACGGGGTTCAGATTAACAAGTGCAGCTCAATTTATGTAAATTAGCCACAAGTGTAATAAAAATTAGCGGGTAGTGCATTAGAAGCTTGAGCTGTATTTCAACTAAATACGCTACAGTGGATCAAATAAGTAACTACCTCTTCAAATGAAAATGTCATTATAAACAACATTTTTTGTAAACATGTTTTGTTTTTAGGGGCCCTAAAATTAATTTTTGCTCACCAAGTATTCTTGAACCCTTTTTTTGTTAAGGGCTAACTGCCTGAAAAATGTAAGCTCCCTAGGTCTAGTGGGCTTTGAGAGAATTTCAACTTTGTCTTTCTGGATAACCTTCATCCAATTTTGAGGGGGCCCTTGGGAATTTTCAGTCATCAAAATATTTCTGTCTCTCATTTGGGCTAGTGGCTTTCTGTCTGCAAAATTTCAATTTCTTAGTTCATCTTAGTGTCAATATTTTTTAAACTCTGGGTTTTTGGGGAATCCCCTCATATTTAGGGTCCCGATTAGAGTTTTCTGTCACCAAGAATTCCCCCACCCTCATTGGCTAGGGGCTACTTGCCTGCATTGTTTGGCTGGAGAAGGAACTGGTGTTCTCTCATTACGTGTGTTCTCTCCACTGTAATAATTACAAGATGGTGTTCTCTCCACTGTAATAATTACAAGATGG
>CABFOW010009524.1:0-13578 GCA_902141385.1 Timema californicum | reverse complement strand
TTAGCCTAAAGGCAGTTGGCCTAAAGGCATTTAGCCTACACTTTAGGCCAAATGACTTTAGGCCAAATGACGGGTACCCGGCAGTACTAGTATCGTATGCGTTATTTTTGTGTTGTGCATGTTTGTTTTACATCGAGACTAAGAAATTGCATAATAATTTTGGCAATTTTTTTTTAAATACAGAGCTTGAAAATTTGCAAATGTTACACCACCCTCAACCCCTTTTTATAGACCCACCCCAATAATGCTAATGGCAGCAAACGTAAAGCCACTCTATAGTCGTCGGTGGTTGTGATGTCAATGATTGCTCTTAGCAGACAATAATTTTCACACGTCCATCACAGACTTTGCCTTAAAATATAAGTGACGAATGACCCTAAGCACGGGATGAATCCTGGTTAGCTCAGTGGTTAGATTATTGGCGCACTAAGGCTGTGAGTCCAGGGTTCGATTACCGTGTCCAGAAGTCATTCTTCAAATTAACAAATATGTTCAGGTATGTGTTTACACTTGTCTCCATGTTGCATTAACAAGCTTCCAAAACAGGATATTATATAGCAGGTAAGTTTAAATCCCGAGTCAAGGATGTAGAGTAAGTGGTAATAGCTTTTGCTATTAGGAGGTTCCCAACAACATTCACAAGGTCGAGTCAATTCCATGATTACATTACGTATGGAAATAATATTCATCTTGATTCTAAGTACTCGGTACTTCCTTCCGTCGATAAAATAAAATAAATTATAAAACGTCAGGTTTAAAAGTACGCTACAGCTTACCACCATTACAAACACACGTAGGATCCCCCGAGCCAGTTATCCATCCATATTAATTAGATCTTACAAGAACAAACAGAAACCACAAAGCACGTCAAGCCCAGATTCTTCCACTTGACGAGCACAGAGGAGAATCGTTCCGCGTTAAGCTGATAAACAGAATTGCACCAAATTCATACAAATTTGATCATTAATGTGTTTTCTTTAGTACTTCTGCAAGGCTTAAGGGCACCGCCTACTTGATGTGAAATATTCTAACACTTCATTACTTCCTACGGGAATGTAAATTTTAGAGCTACAAAACCACTATAGCAATCCTAAATTGGAAAAAAAAAATGTTGTGACCCTGTTCAATCTTTTTTTAGGGAGGCTAGATCTATATTGCTTGATATTTACTTTGATCTCAGAATTACGACATTTCACGTGAAACGACATTGATAATTAAATAGTTTCATCTTTTTGTGAATTTTGTTAAAGTTATAAAAACTAAAATGTAAGTTTTTTTTAGCCATATAGATACCTACATTCTGTCGAGAGTCATATTCAAAAGATAATAATAATTCTCTTGTTAAATAACGCGGGGTTTCCGTACGTATGCACCGCGTTCTCAGAGCTCCGATGGGCACTCCCCTCTAGCCTGGGGGCTCTACAGAACAGGCGAGTAAAGGTCCTGAAGAAGTGGAAGAGAGAGGGACGACACCTGGCACCAGGGGATCAACATTCCTCAATCCACCCCTTGGATTAGAGCAGCGGTCTCCAGAGTGGGGTACGGGGTACGCGGGTTGCAGGTAAGGTACAGGTACAGTGATAGTGGGGTACGCCATCAAAAAATGTTGGAGACTACTGGACTAGAGAGTCGAGACACCAATAGGATAATTTCATGGATGGGGTGTGGTATCGAAAGGGTAATCAAGTCATATTATCAGAATCTAGCCTAACGTTTTTATGCACGAACTTCCAATGTTTTTTTCTCTCTCTTTTTTTAGCACCTCATATTACTACCCGTTAGAGTTATACGCTTATGTACTAATTAAGCTAGTAGTTATAGGAATTAGGAGGGTTATATTAAAAAGAAGTGTACCCGCACTTGCGTGGAGGAAGAATGGATAAACATTTCGGAAAAACCACCTTCAGTTCACCCGGACAAAATTCTAACCTTGATCTTTCCATTATCGGCAGTCTAGTCTACTTCAAGAGCAGCGCGTTACAAAACGCAGCCACCGAAACGGGGTGCTCTCAATCCGTAAGAGTTTTTGTACTTCACGATAAATATTATAACTATTGCATTATGATAGAATTCTTCCTGTAGCGTATATTAGACTACTAAAAATAATAGTGATGTAATCACAGTGTCACGGCTGGGAACTGTGTATTCCTGATTAGGCTACATTCGGAGCCATCGCGAATGGTGTTCCCGTTTAACTTTGGGGAGAAAACCACTAGAGATGATCACAAATGCAATCAGGAATACATACTCTGGCTACTAATCTAGAGGTCCCGAGTTCAATTCCCGGCGGTGCCATAGATATTTTTCCCATAAAGGGTGTTCCTATGACCTGCTTCAGTGACCGAATGGTCTAATAATAAGCAAACGATTGTTTTTTTCGATGGCGATCCGATACAGGGGTGCAAGTACTCATGAGTAAGCGTATATAATGAAAGGGAAAGGCTTTGGTGGATGGTATTTGAATTTGAAAATAATGTTTTCGTACTTAGGCGGCGTGGAGGGAATAATAATTTCCGACGCACCGGTTGTATTTACAACGAATGGTAGTATTTTACTTATTAACAGGGCCCGGAATTTGATGACCTGTAAAAATGATGATTAGTCGAAAAATTACTCTAAAGATTCTAAAAAAAAAAGACCCATTTAAATAAGGAAGAATTGTAATGAATGCACACGACTAGCTCCAAAACACTCTTTACAAATGTAAACTAAATATACTGTAAGGCGGGTATTTGAGCAACCTGGAAGGTCGCGAGCCGTTCACACGTCACCGTGCGAACCGAGAGTTATTTTGAAGACATTGAGGTATGTTGCTGATTATACACGATTGAAAATGTTCACTGAATATTCAAGGTTTTGATTAGTAAAAACAGAATAGCACATACACCGATATAATTGAATTATAAACAACTAAACAAGTCATTGAATTAAATAATAAGAGTAATAATTAAGTTTGTAAGTTAATAAGAGAAGAACATATATTATTATTATTATTATTATTATTATTATTATTAGCACCGCGTCTTACTACCCGTTCGGGTTATACGCACTTACGCTAATGTGTAATGGTAGGGTGATTGTGAGATGAAATGGAGGACCTACAGTTTAACGTGGAATCCGAACCACGGTGTAGGCCTGGCATTCCTCACGAGAACATATAAAATTAAATTAAATCAACAAATTAATGACCATAAAACAAACAATAGCTATTCAAATATTTAATACAGTCATACAAATGGTCATTATTAACACAGTTTACCATAATAATAAATGTCTACGTCACCCGTGTAATTCACTAAGTCGCCACTGGTCCCCTCACAAGACACATTGCGCTGACCCGCGTTACACGAACGCTGGATTCACTTATCCGCTCCCGGGCACGTTATCCCACTCGCTGGTCACCCTACTCACTTCCGGGCATCGTTATCCCACTCGCTGATCACCCTACTCACTTCCGGGCACGTTATCCCACTCGCTGATCACCCTACTCACTTCCGGGCACGCTATCCCACCCACTGCACACGCCACGCCGGCCCACTCCCGGGAACGCTATCCCACTCGCTGGACACGCTGGCCCACTCACTGCACACGCCACGCCAGCCCACTCCCGGGCACGTTATCCCACTCGCTGGACACGCTGGCCCACTCACTGGACACGCCACGCCGGCCCACTCCCGGAAGCGTCGATCCACTCACTTCACTATTCACAACTGGGTTTGGAATCCCTGGCTATCGCCGACCGTGTATATTTACGGGCCACAGTTGAGTGTCTGGTATCCTCCATTTCTAGACTACTGGATTCGATGAAAATGAACTCAGATTCTTCTACGTCACTTTTGATTACGGTCCTCCCCGGCCCCTGTAATCCGCCTGGCAGTAAGGCTGGCTGGATACTTGCTAAACAAGAATGGCGAAAGAAAGAGGGCGCGCGCAGACAAATGACAAGCGTGCCGAACCTGCACTGCTAGCAGGCAGACACTAATCTCGCTACAATATATTTATGCAATTAGAACCATCTAACAACTGAGCTTTTGCATTTTGATTAACGTGAACATTTATTTACAAATATATGCCTCAGAAGTAATAGTTGTCCCCTCCCGATGCAAACCGTTTCATCTTAATTGGAATGAGTATTTTACAACCATACAAGCAAAGAGTGTGACCAGAATGTGTGTGCACATAAGCATCGTCTGTGATGTACCAAATTGAAAGATAACATGTCATGCTAGCTGTCTAAATTTACTCTTCGGGCTATTCGCATAGACTACTTACAGTAAGGCGGCGGTTGCATTGGACAAGATCTGTACGGAAAATGTTTCTTACAAATTCGTACGAATAGGTCAGAAAATTTTCGTAAGACAGAGTGGTTACATTGGATGCAAAAACGCGGTAAGGGTGCTTACAGAAGCTTCAGAACGTTTGTTGTTCCAACCAAGTGCAATGGATCTGTTGTCAGAATTTCACTTTTCGGAAAGTCCTGAGTTAAAGGTTCTCTTGTTGGACAAGAAACGTGAATGAGTGAACAGCTATTTTTCGCAAGGAATGATAACGGAGAATTCACCAGATCGTTTGAAGAACTCAAAAGTGATGAACAGAATTTTTTTTTTAATAGACTCGAATGAAACAATCTACATTCGATTATATTTTAAAAGCTGTTGAACCACTATTCCATAAATACTTTAAAAATACTCAAAATACCGCCTGAAAGGATCTTACCAAATACAGACATAGTAGTTACACATGTATTAGTAGGAGCAGCATATCGCTTTAAAACACATTTGATGATACCATTTTCAGGACAAGACCTTTCTGAAGAGCAAAAAGTTTTTAATCAAAGTATTTCCCGAGCAAGACGTCTTGTTGAATGCGCTTTCGGTATTATTACCTCAAAATGGAGCATTTTCAAAACGGCAATAGAAAACTGTCCTGAAAAAGTCGATTTAATTGTAAAATCAATTTGCTTACTTCATAACATTATTATTGATTTACAAGGCGTAGCAGATGCTTTTGAAAACAATGAAAGTCTACACAACTTTCAAAACAAGAGCAAACGACCACGATGTTTCAACAGGGTTACTAAAATTGCCTGTGAAATTAGAAATAAATGTGTACAATATTTTAAACGTGAACTTTAATAAATAAATTGTGCTTTTCAGAAGAGCAAAAAGAAAAAAGAAAAGAAAAAAAAAGTTGTTTATTTTTACATGCCTTAATAAACAATTTTCAGTTGTTAATTTTGTTGATTTTATATTTATGTCACTGTTAGAAGTGTATCAGATTCAAGAAGAACACAAAATTGTATTTTTTTTACTTAGCTCTTTTCTCCGGTGCACGATTAAAATATATTATATAACGTTATTTACCTGTTGATTTCATGTTCCCCGCCACTTTCTTCCATAATGTCTTGTTCAACTCTCTATTATGGTATTGATTACATGTTAATCCCACTAAGGTGTGAGCCGGAAGAAGAGACTTGGCAACGTCGCACATAGCTGCGCTCTCACCTGTGCAGTGAATGAATATCGTTGTACTTGTTCAATTGAACAACCCACAACCGCTGATACAAGGGAAGGTAATGGCTGGGCTAGTACACAGGTTGCTGCTGTGGGCGCAGCAGGGGGACTCATCACACTCATATGATGTAGCAAGAAATACTCATGGCTACCAAATGTATTAGCTACGTAGTTTAATGTGTAGGAATTAGGAAGATAGTTCAGAGAAAGTGCACCAACATTAACGTTCAGAGAGGGTGGTAAAAACACTAACAAAAATTATAAAGTTTGGGAATTTAGGTTGGTGGAGGCTGAGAAGTTCAAAGTATGGGAGTTAGGTTTTTGGAGTATTTTTATTTAAAGCTGCTTGTGTATTTAAACCTAAACATAATTTAAGTGGAAAAATAGTAGCTATAAAGTATCACTCTCGAGTATCGTGTTAGACTGGCCTGGTGGAGATGAGATCGGGGTTAGAATACGGGTGATGTCTACTGAGGGTGTCTTTTTCCTAAATCAGGGGTCTTGAAGACCACAGTTACGTTTTTTGCGACTCTCCAGCTCACGAAATATATAGCATTAGTTCAAGGGAAGACATTACAAATACAGAATTATTTTTTTGCGTTTAATTAACTAATAAAATAAACAAGTATTTCATTTACACAATTTAGATTATTTTATAAATTATTTGTTTTTTACGTGAAGAAAAATATTGCGTTTGTATACATATGTACAGTACCTTTAACAGGAAAATGACAACTCTAGAAGTCAAGGAAGGGAATACTATTTCAGGCGCGTTCGAACATACTCGGGAGTGTTCGCGTTCGCCCATCCTTGCTGAGACACTCAGGATGACAACGTGCCCACAACACGGCTGCAGTAACATTGTATTATCCACCAAAAGAACTTATGTGAAAAATCAACAAGTTTCGATGAAGTAATGAAGGTCGTCATAAAAGTCATGAACTTTATCAGATCTCGAGGACTCAGCCACCTAGAGTTTAAAAACTTTTTGTCCGAGTTAATTCGGAGTGTGGAAGGGAATGTTGTTTATTTTTCTGATGTTCGTTGGCTTTCCAGATGGAAAATGGTGGAAAGGGTTTTGACCTGAAGGAAGTCATACAAACTTTTATGGAAAGTAAAGGAAAGTCTGTGACTCAATTCAATGATCTTGAATGGCTGAATGATTTTGAATTCTTTAATGCCATTACGAACTATCTTAAATAATCTTAACACACGAGTGGATTTGATTGATTTGCAGTGCAACACCGATTTAAAAGAGAAAGAAAGTCCCCCTTGGACTCCTTGAGTTCTATTCTAGATTTGTTGACAACCATTCGACTGCATGCTTCAAATATGATATCAATGTTCGGGAGCATACATGTCTTAGAGCAGTTGTTTTCAAGAATGAAGATCGTAAAATAAAAAAACAGGACCTGAATAACTGACGCCCACCTTAAAAACACTCTTAAGAATTTCAACATAAAAATGTGTCTTAAATTTATTTTAATATCTATGTTAAACTTAATTTTGATAGCATGTTTCTTATGTTATAAACATTTTATGTTTTAACGTGTGTTTTATTTATATGGCTTATAAGTTATTCCACGAAAATAGTGCAGTTATTTTATGATCATGTTTTTCCAAACGAGGATGTATTGTTCATCTGGCAACAAGCAGTCATTGATCTGAAGTGTAGACAAATTTTCAATTTTTGAAAGGTGATAAAAATTATATATAAGACTATATTTCTAATTATTATTTCTATTTTTTCAGGGTACTTAAACATTATATTTTCCCTTCAATGTTTTGAAGGAAATTAATAAAACCTTATAAAATTTACTTATACATATTCACAATAATTGTTCAGTTTTAAATAATTAAATATGAATGTAGTGGTACAACTAAACATAAGTTTAAGGTTATTATCGCTCATTTCAGCATGATTATTGTATTTAACTTGGTAGAAGACAGGGAAGTAGGCGGTGGTAACCAGTATCCAATTTCTCAGAAGTGGGCGTTAGGCCTAATTCACACGTTCGCCGAAAATAGAGAACAGAATCTGCTTGAGTAGCGCAGCAATTCACTCGCTGTATGTTGACCCATGATGCATTGCAACGCTAACTTAAAACAGCTTATCATCAACATATTTTATTTTCTAGTAGATAAATATATATTTTATATCCTTCTCCAGATGGATGTTTTCTAATTATATCGCTGTGTCGTGGTGCAATCAAATACATCGATACACACGCTTTACAATAACAAACTATTATTTCAAATAAATCTTCTCACATCCTGCTTTCTTCTGGCTGTAGAACGCATACGTTGTCAAATGTGTGTGCGCACCGATTTGAGATGGCTGGCTTTTAGATTTGATTGGTTCTCCTGTGCCGAACATCTCAGGCAGATCTTACGAAGTGGAGGTGAGTTTAACTTTAGCGGAACAGCTCGCGTCCATAAGGTGAAATCTTGTGATTGGCTTAGAACTTGTCACGTGACCACGTTTCTGCGAACGTGTGAATCCATTGTTAGGCTGGACAAGGTTGAGAAACACTGCCCGGGACCATGCAGCCACCGAAGCGGGTGATAGCTCGTAAGGATAAGACGCGGTGTAAAGAAATGAAACCAATTTATAATTCCAAACGCCAACTAGCAGAAACTTGAGCGATATTTGCCAGATATGCGCCACGGTGTTCGAATTGCTGATGTCTACAGATCAACTGCTAGCACCCTTCACTTTCGCTTTCGCCAAGTATTACATATGGAAGGTACAGTTCCTGCTATCGCAGTTAATATTATTCCGGTAAGTAAAGTCTTCTGTGATTGGAACGGCGCGTAGGTCTTGTTACGTGCGGAGAGTTTCCGACACCCCTGACCGCTACTAGACACAGACAGTATTTAATAAATAGTGTTTTAAGATGTTTATTTTCAGCACCAGATTACTGGGCACACACTAAAAGACATGGGAAACCACATAAAAAAAGCGCAATTAATCTTAACATCGATTTTTTGCAAAATCAACTTTAGGGTTTGGGTATATAGACCTTCCCAAGAATACAGCGGTTCTTGACAGACCACCCGAGCAGTGGCGCACTCAAAGATTTACCTGGGGGTGGAAACATAATATACAAATCACAGACTTAATCCAAGAACCAACCCAGCATCCAGTCCTCTAGTCCAGTGGTCCCCAAACGGTGTTCCGCAGACCCCGGAGGGCTCGCGAGCTGTTTCTAGGGGGTCCACGACAACCACCAAAATTTAACAAAATAAAAAGTTAAGATATTAATAATTAATCAACACTTTGCTACATGAAAAACAAATATAGAAATATACTTTACATGCATTCGGATTTCGAGTCAAAGTGTCTATCCTTCAACCTGATCTTCAAGAAATGATGGGGGGAAAAGAATAGGTTTCACTTATCTCACTGATACTAGACCCAAATGAATACACTTGAACTTTTTCATAGTTAATCAATTTTCATGGAGGCCTAACTAACCTTTGTGTTAACTATTACTATTATATTCATTATTATTACAACTAGAGTTGGTGTGTAAAAGCACATTTGACTCAGACTTACTGTGCTAAATTCCCAGTTTTGCAGGTTTTCTAACATTAATTATTAATATTGGGAAGGAGGGGAGGGGGCTACTATTTTCTATACATAAAATAGATTACCGGTACATTCTGATGATTAGAAAAAACGGAGGGTCCGCCGATCTCAAAAAGCCTCTTGGGGGTCCTTGACTGGTAGATAAATGGGAACCACTGTGTCTTGTCGACATTTCATCACTTTGAGAGAGGTAGACCCAACTTAACAAATGAAACATTTTTTTATCACTCCTAGATTCGAGCCCAAAACCCTTAACTCAGTATTAAGATGCACTATCGACCTGTATTTTAAAGCATCAAGTCCTACGTTCTTCGAACCAAGGCACATACAAGCATGCACATTTTGTATGTGAACCAGGATTACCTAGAATATCGTTGGTTAAAGCTCTTAATTGCAGTTTCGTATCAACAAACTACCCTTTTCGTACATTATATTCCATTCAAATAAACACTTAATATATTTTAGGCGCTACTTGAGACACAAATTTGAGTCCGTTCTCGAAATGTTGAACGCCAGCCCTTTTTGAACAAGTGATACGTGTCCCGGAAGCTGTCACTTTAAGAGATAAAGCTTCGAATGGTAAAAGTAGAGTCCTGGAAGCCTCAAATTAGGGGACTGATGGTATGAGCTTATAAATAAAACTTGTAAAGCTGTAATTTATTCAAAATAATAAACATAACGGCTAAGAAAAATAACAGATTATTTTTTTACAGTTTGGTCAGATATTTCCTAGAGCAAAATCCTGGGACTGAGGGACATGTCCCTAAATAAAGAGGGACGTCTGACCAATATGGCGTGGTAAACACATTCATTTTGTAGTAGTGAAAGGAAGAACGGCAAGGGGGTGGTGGTGGGGGTTATGAATGTTGGTTTGTCAAGGTGCGTGCTTCAAAATTCAAACGATGCCATGTTGTGTCGTCCTTCTCGCACGGATTGTGAATGTTCCAAAGAGAGAGATAAGACCCTGCACCCCGCTATTTGTATGCTTGGCGCGCCATCCGCAGCGAGAGGCGCGTCAGGTGATATGCGGCGTTGCCAAGTTTACACCCTGCGATTCTTTAGAAAAAAAAACTCTCATCAATGATTTTGATTATTTTTATAATATGTTTGGAGACAGCAATAATTAAGTTATTTAAGTGTATTCGAGTATAATATGGCCAAATATGGGATATTCAGCTTATTTTCTTATTTTCTAAACCAAGTGTTGGTAAAATTTTCTAAAGAACCAGTCTCCCCCCACGGGTAGCACCTAACTAATGACTGGCTCACGACCCACTTTACGTTTAGTTAACTTTCACGTAACGTAACGTAATGTAAAGGTTCTCCTCGTGTTTTTAAATGGAAGCCATCACGATTGAGTAACGTTCACTTAGCTTAAGAGTTCTCGGGTAGAGCTTTCACGTTAAGTTAACGTTAAGTGAAGGAACCACGTGTTAGCTAGTCAATTATGTTGTGAGTGACGTCAACAGGACTAGTACGGAATTTGTTTGTTCATAGACGAATTCTTCGGTAGATTATTTTCCGCGTTTCGCGAACTGTAAAACGTCGTAGCCTCTTGTTACCCTTTATTTTGTACATCAAGTAAGTTTCTATTGCAAGTACTTGCAGCCTAATCAGCCCTAAGTGATTGGGTTTCATTTTAATGAATAATTTGTTTTCAATTTCATTGTCTGTGTTTTGCTCGAGTTGTTAAGTTACGTTACGTAAATCCTGATAGCCCACTAGTTTCTTTACGTTATGTGAACATTAAGTTGATCGTGATCTCGACATAATATAGTCATTTCGAACCAGGTGTTACATGGTGGTGTGATCTTATGTATTTGAACTTTATTAAACAAAAACCAGTGAAACTGTTTTATCAGATTTTTAAAAATTCAACATTTTATGAAAATTGTTATTTAAATGAAAAAACTATTAAATGTATTCCAGTTTCTCTGCAGTCAGATGAAGAATGCATAAAACCCACTTCCAATACCTTTTTTTGTTTGTTTCAAGCGTATCTAATTTCCCGGTTAATCGACTCTGAGAAAGACTCATTAGGGCACATAGAAGAATCCTTTGACATGTAAACTAAAGTAAATATAGATATGATAGCATTGATAAAAGAACAATATTTTTTATCTTACGACTGTCAAAAGGAACATTTCTATAGAAAGTGACAGTTCTATTTCCACACCGTGTCATTATAGACGTTCGGGCTAGAAGCATTTATTGGGGTAGTATGATAAAGGTAAAGTTTAGAGGAAAAGTACCCGAATTTACGTAAACGGATATTAGAAAAATATTCAGGGAAAACCATTCCAATAAACCCAGCCAGGCTTCAAACCCCGACCTCCACGTCACCAGAAAACCAGATTCGACGAGCTTGAAGTTTAGTCCGTATTCCTTCCGATACAACGCGTAAGTTGAAATGTCCTGTCTACTAAGAGTAGTCTACTCACGATATTTGTTTGCTCGAGAATAACACTAGGTTACAGACAAGGTGTGGGCAGCAGGCCTACAACAAGACCACAGTTTCCAGGTTAAAATGGCTGCGCTACGTGGTTTACTTTATCAACTAAAATTACTTGGAAATTGTTTCATTGCATAGTTATTGTTTGTAATATTTTGTTCCAATATGCACGAAGACGCGGTGCTAAAACAATAAAAGTGTTATTCGGGTAGTGATATAACTTTTCGAAACGTTTTACCCTCATAATTAATGTAAATTATTCTAATTAAAAATAGCATAGCCCTTTAATCATTAAGTCCTTGACGTATTGAAAACATTAATTGTACACCCTTATACCAGAGTGAGTATACTCAGCAAGTTGGAAGAGAATAAGCAAGATTTGTGTGGGGGTTTGCTGTACAGACTGACATGTAGAGTCACATTTAAACTCTTACCAGGTACATTTTAATGATTTTTCTCCCAATTAATAGAAGACCATTCTTTCTACATTAGATTACTTTTTTTTTTTTTAATTCACCCTCCCCATCTGTATTTAGAATATATAATGTAATACCAAGTAGTAGTAATAACATTTTTAACTAGCCACAAATACTACAACGATACTACAGTTAGTGACCAGTAATTTCCTTTTTCAAAAATTACTTTAAAAAAACTCAAAACAATTCCATATACCTACATCCGCGTAGAAAGTAAGTTTACTTTATCATTCATAGCATATTTGTCAGACAGATAAATTGGAAATATTTTAAGTCATTTTTCAACTGGCAAAGATACCGCGAGCAGACTATAGCTACAGCAGCCTTTGTGTGTAGTTGCTTAAGCGTATTTAAGATATGTAAAGGAATCTACGTTTTAGCAGTACAAAGTGTACAATTCATTTGACAAAGGTACTCCGTAACCGGGGGTTAGGCCTGGACCACTAATTTTGAAACGTGCGAGTAGCGATTCACTAGCGTATTTCTCTAATCTTCCGAACAATTTCACAAAACCCTAATTTTGAAATTTCTGCGCTGCGAAAACTGACGACACACGATCGAATAGCGAGCGGATTCTACTCGCCATCATGATGACCATGCAATTTCCAAATCAATGAAATAACTTGGACTTATTACATTTATTACCTCATCATTTAAGAAAAATGACAGTTTTATTTATGTATGTATTACGCCCTGGTTAGATCTAAGTTAGAATATGCTACTATTGCTTGGAATTCCATTACCTTAACTGACTCTTTTAGGTTAGAAAACGTCCAAAAGAAAATTTGTCGCTGCGTGCTATGATAAATTCTTTATTATGATTATGACAGAATTCGAAACCTATTAGGGCTCCAAACTATCTTCTCGCGTAGACTTTATTGTGATGTCTTTTTTGTTTTTAATATTTTCAATAGCAAGATTTCTCGCAAATTTGACCTTGATCGTGTAGGCGTTCATATCCTCTCTCTGGCTTCTCGTAATCCAAAATTATTTTTTCTCAATAGCTCTTATAAGGTGAGCCCTATAAGTCATTGTATCCATAGCGCTCAGTTTAGATTTATCGAATTCGACTTTTATCATAAAAGAAAAGCTAAACTCAGAGAGTTATTTAAGGAAATCCCATACTAATAATTTATCATTTAGAGGTTCTGCCTATAATATTTAAACTTACAATATTCTGATTTATTTTTTGCATATTGTTACTGCTTTTAACCATTGTCTAGTTATTTGTTATTATTTTTTTTATTATCATTATTAACTACTGTTTTTTCGTAACTATAAACAGTATATACAATTATTTAGCCATTATTGCTTATCTTATTTTCTCGTGTAATTATATATATATTTGTACTGCACTTGTGTAATTTTCAGTGCTGGCCTGTTATAGGTCTTATGACTGTCGGACAGCACTATAATAAAGGAAATTGAAATTATTATTATTATCAACACTTCTTACTACCCGCTCGGGTTATACGCACTTACGCTAATGTGTAATGGTAGGATGATTGTGAGATGAAATGGAGGACCTACAGTTTAATGTGGAAT
>CABFOW010009522.1:0-13589 GCA_902141385.1 Timema californicum | reverse complement strand
TTTCTACTTTCCTTTCGCGCAAATGTGGGTGCAATTATTCTCCATTAAACCTTCATAATTCCTAACCCATATTAAGGTAATTAGTACATAGCGTATAATCCGAGAGGGTAGTAAGACGCGGTGCTAAAAAAAAAGTTTGTCAACAGCACTGGTAAAATAAATGGTACATAATAATGCATACTAGCCAACATTGGTCAAAGGCCTCTCAATATGTAGTTCTCTCACAACTGTTTAAAATTTGCAGTTAAAAGTCACAGTTGAAGAATACACCCCTAGGCCAACGAATACATAAAAATAGACCTAGATTAAGAACAGGGCAGGATAGGACCGTTACTAACACTGCTTTCAACACTATTCGTTCACATATGCGTATAACATGAACAAGGAATAAGATACGGTGATAAGAAAAAAAGCCCTTTCCATTGAAAATGTCAGGGGATCTAAAGCTGTTAGATTTGATCATTCTATCTGCAATAATGTAATACATGGAAGAATGCTAACCATCCCAACTAATTCATGACAAAGGTGGTTCAAATGATCGAGAATTCAAATAATATAATTAAATAAATTTAAAAATAAACCCACGAATAATCCTTACGCTAATACTGATAGAATGTGCTTACATTATGCGATTAGGAATTCAAAAGTTCACTGTCGCACTTACAAACGTACGCCACCTATTCCTATCTTGAACTATCCAGTCCACTTCATTACACCCTTTCTAATATTATCCTCCTATCTGCGTCTAGGTCTTCCCAATGGTTTCTTCTAATTAGGTTTGCTAGTCAGTTCCCTGAACAAGGTTCTAGATTCTCCCATTCGTGGTTCATGTCTTACCTACCATAATCTATGAGACTTGATTATCAAAATAATGTATTGTGTTGAGTCCAGGTTATGTAACTCATCATCATTTAACCACTTCCACTCCCCATTACCTTTATCTCTTTTGAAACAAATATCTTCCTTGTTTTCGAACACCCTAATTTTGTTTTTGTAATGATACCACATTTCACACCCATAGAGAAAAGTTAAAGTTAATATGATTTGACCCAAAAGGATATTTGAAAGCATTGACAATAATCTCATCTTAATTTTACAAACGTATTTTATTTTATTTAAATTATATAATATATTACGTGGATCTTAAAGCACTTCTTCTTCCAAGAAGGCACAAGAGCCACTATAAATGACGTCAGAGTGCATGACGTAGGACCAGTAAAGTCAAAATGACCATTTAAAAGTCTTTAAAAAAATAACTTTCTCTTCTCGAAAGATCGATATGCATTTCTAAACGGTAATTTGAGCCAGCTTCCTGTTCTCGAACATTCTACCTCCATCCACTTTTTTATATTCTATTTTGTTTGACTTACAGTCCTTGATGTACTCGTACTGTAATTCCTGTCCGCGATCCCTACGATCGTGCTATCGGACGCGTATGTAGTTTGTCGACGACATGATCTATTTTCTCTTGAAATAAACAGATTTTTAATTAAAAGAATGTCAACTTCAAAAATGTGTATTTATTACATAATATTCCAATCGCTTGGCAATCAAACCACATTAGTTCATAACTCATCAATTAGTGCCTAAACATGAGACAATTCAAATAAACCACAATTAAAGAAGAGAAAGCTCTTCAACATCCTTAGCTAATGTAGAGCAGAAAAGTTTATTCGTAATTATTCTTCAAGGTTAAAGTTTTTTTCGAACTAGGGCAAAAGAAGAATTGTTTAGGCTTATGAATTATATACTTTTCTTTTACGGTGACCCTTCGTAGAGAGAAATATTGTTTTCATCAAGAAAAATCAAATTATATATTTTGATGGATGTCTACGTATCATAAACCACTGAGCCCTAAAAAGTGGTTTTCATGATACTCCATCTTTGTCTGTCCATCTCTATCTTGGCATAAGGCTAAGGCCATTATACAGATCAGGCTAGAACTCTATTATAAATTTCTAATAAGGTTTTCCCAAGGACTTTTTGGAATTAGATATCTAACCCTAATATTTAGGGTAATTTACTTAAGAGCAAACGATGGGCAAAAAACAGATTTTAATTACAGTTACCTCTAATAGTTTTGATTAAAATTTAGATCAAGGCACTGTTTAGTTTTACAAACAAAATGGAGCCTCATTTTACAATCAATATAAGTTAGAGGGTACTTTACGTTAGCAAATATCTCCAATTTTGATCAATTATCCACAACTATTTAAGTTAAGAAATAGCTATAATCGCAAATACTATTAAAATTATTAATTATCTCTTAACTGCAACCTATTTTTATAAAACAAATAATATCTGAGGTACTAGGAAATATAAATTTTAAATTGAGGACTGGGAAGTGTTAGTTTATTGTTATGATCTTTGGCGAACAGATATAGTACTTTTTTACAATATGTTTATGTAACAGTGTATAATAATTTAATTTAGTATGCTCTCTGGTGGAATATATAGAATATGATGCTTTTTTACAACATTTTTTTGCAACAATGTATAATATTTTGTTTTACTTATCTTACGTTATTTAAGTTAATCCTAAATATCTCAATTGGTAGATAGATAAAGGAGCGAGAAAGTTTATGTGATGCTTCGTACCATTAATTTTAAATTTTAATATTAACATTTCATAATTATTAATCTGTGTGTGGGAGCATTAGGAACAGCATACTTATTTCGAGGTTTTGTTTTCTTGTCCACTACAACACACTATAGTTCAGATAATGGAGCCAAAAAGGTCTAAAAGTTATGTTTCACTTGCTGGTGTAGTTTTTACTGACACAATTCCACAAGCATGAAACATGTTTGTTTTATTGGCCAAAGGTTTGCGTGATGCTTGCCGGTCTAAGATCGGATCCTCGACACTAGCTCTCAAGATCGCGTGCGGCGCGCAAAATGGCTGTAAAGCACGCTCCTAGGAGAGGTTGAACGAACCTTCGTGTTGGCGTCGTTCCATACAACTTTCTCCATCGTCTGTCCGAGAGGGAACGAAGACAAGCTATTTCTTACCTCTTTACTATGTACAAATACATTAAACCCACATCAGTGGTCACGTTGTCCAAGGCGTCAGATGCACCATATATTTAACGGTAAAGTTGAAGCTTGAATCTCGGTCTGATGGACAGGGGGAGATGGTAAACATGTAATTTGTCAGTGTAAGTTTCCTATTTCATCTCCATGCTAATGCTGGTGCATTAATCCTAGTTTAAGCTATATCTCAACAAAGCCATCCTTCTCGTCTAATCTGGTACCGGTGACGTAAAGGTTAAGGTTTGAATCTCTGCTTTGTCTATTTAGGTGTATTTTTCCTAAAGGTTTGATCTCTTTCCTCTTGGTGACCTGGTGGTCTAGGGTTAAGGTATCAATCAGACTTCTATGCTGGCGGCCGGGGTTCAATCCTCGGTCCCGGCAAAGATTTATCTGATTTCCAAACCCTTCCTTCACCTCTGACAAGACATGTGGGGAATGCCAGGCCTCCACTGTGGTTCGGATTCCACGTTAAACTGTAGGTCCTCCATTTCATCTCACAATCACCCTACCATTACACATGAGCGTAAGTGCGTATAACCCGAACGGGTAGTAAGACGCGGTGCTAATAATAATAATAATAATAATAATCTTTCCTCTTACACAAATTCAAACAGATTTAATCTTGGATGATTCTTTCCTTATGTGTGAATGTGTCAAAATCCTGAATAAGATTTGGTAAAAAAAAAACTAAAACATGTGATTTGGTAAACAGAAATAAAACTTGTGACTTGGTAAACAGAAATAAAACTTGTGACTTGGTAAGCAGAAATAAAACTTGTGATTTGGTAAACAGAAATAAAACTTGTGACTTGGTAAACAGAAATAAAACTTGTGACTTGGTAAGCAGAAATAAAACTTGTGATTTGGTAAACAGAAATAAAACTTGTGACTTGGTAAACAGAAATAAAACTTGTGACTTGGTAAGCAGAAATAAAACTTGTGATTTGGTAAACAGAAATAAAACTTGTGACTTGGTAAACAGAAATAAAACTTGTGACTTGGTAAGCAGAAATAAAACTTGTGATTTGGTAAACAGAAATAAAACTTGTGACTTGGTAAACAGAAATAAAACTTGTGACTTGGTAAGCAGAAATAAAACTTGTGATTTGGTAAACAGAAATAAAACTTGTGACTTGGTAAACAGAAATAAAACTTGTGACTTGGTAAGCAGAAATAAAACTTGTGATTTGGTAAACAGAAATAAAACTTGTGACTTGGTAAACAGAAATAAAACTTGTGACTTGGTAAGCAGAAATAAAACTTGTGATTTGGTAAACAGAAATAAAACTTGTGACTTGGTAAACAGAAATAAAACTTGTGACTTGGTAAGCAGAAATAAAACTTGTGATTTGGTAAACAGAAATAAAACTTGTGACTTGGTAAACAGAAATAAAACTTGTGACTTGGTAAGCAGAAATAAAACTTGTGATTTGGTAAACAGAAATAAAACTTGTGATTTGGTAAACAAAAATAAAACTTGTGACTTGGTAAGCAGAAATAAAACTTGTGACTTGGAAAACAGAAATAAAACTTGTGTTATTATTTAAAAATAGAGTATATGCTCTTTCAAAGGCCGATATAAATAATATCCTAATTTGTTTACACAAAATTAGGGAAGACTGATTGGTCTTCACTTGGAATGAAAGGAGACCATTCGGAGTGGATAAAATTCAAAATTTTATGTATATAACTCAGGATCTTTCTTGGGGTTGTTTATTTGGTAAATGTTTAAAAGGAGTTCATTTCGAGTTAATTAAATTCAAACCCCTCTGTAAATTAGTTTAACTTAGGGACATATAGCTTTTACTTGACCATGTGAATTTAATAATTAGAATTATTTCAGGCGATGTCACGAGACACAATTGTGATTTTCTCCTCAAAATCGTAAGGTTTTGACAAATTTTGAAAGTTGGAAACATTAAAGATTTTGGCTAGACGATCAAGAATAAGTATTTTCCTGTGGGTAATTTTATTGCTGTGGACATCAAATAAATAATATAATAATCAAGCTATAGCAGTCAACTATTTAACTTAGTACACGATACATCATTAGATGTTATCAGTGTATTTTTCAATCCTCGTTTTTCATTGATTGAAGGTTTACATTTTGTAAAAGCATATAAATGTATAGTATAAGCCCTAATTACTAAGTTTGTTGAAGAAAATACTTTATATAATACGAGTTTAAGTTTTTAATTGTGTAATCAGCTTAAATCTGCCATTAGTCATAATTGTTTATGTTATTTATTCATACACTCCATCTACCCTTAAAGGGAGCACTCATACCTTTACTGATTACCCTATGACTAAGCCCGCAAACGGAAAGCTATTTCATATGGGGATTTATACCCCTATTCGGAAAGCTACAAAAAGAAATGCCTTATTTATAATTTAAACCAAACATAATAATATGAGTTAGCTTGCTGCAGGACACGCAGCGCGATTGGTAAAATCTAGATACCTATCCAAACCCAATGGGAAGAGCCCATTGAGATGAGCTGGACGCAGATGGGAGGATAACATTAGAATGGACGTGAAAAAGATAGGGTGTGGTGAGGTGGATTGGATAGAACTTGCTCAAGATGGGGATAGTGTGTCATGAGGTGGAGTTCCTAATACCATAGAGTAATATGTTCATCTGTTCATTAGTCAAGCAACTTAACTGTGTAGACATATTGACAAGGAAATAGGAAATATTAGTGAGTCTGGGGAGAGCGGGTCCGGACAACTGAGAGCTGCCATCTGGGTGCCAGGACAACTGGACGCCAGGACAAATGAGCGCCAAAAGTAGCTATACTTTTTTTTCTTTAAAAAAATTCGCTTATTTTTTAGCATAATGAAATGCATTTTTTTCTTTTTAATTAAAAAGTGATAAGTAAAAGCAAAGATGCACACTCTGATTATACGCAACATCGTATTTTATTTAAATGTTCTTTGTCTTGTATTAACGCATTGCAATAGCTAGGTTAGGTTAGGTTAGATTAGGTTAGGTTAACTTTATAAATATGAATTAATTAAGTTTTTTCTACTAAGATTTTTTCAAACAACTCCAAAAATGAATATTTTCATAATTGAAAAATGTATAATGTTCCTCTGCAAAATACGATTAGTTAAAAAAAAAATCATTTTTAGTTTTTACCCATCACTTTTTGATTTTAATTGAGGAATATATGAAAAAATTCTAAAAAAAAGTGCATTGCATTTTACTGGAAAAAATTTAACCAAAAAATTAAAGAAAAAAGTGCTTTTTTAACGTCCACTTGTCCTGGCGCCCAGTTGCCCTAGCACCCTGTTCGCGCTCGCCCAGTTGACCGTGCCCGGTTGGTGGCGCCCAGTTGTCCTAGACCGTGGGGAGAGCTGTGGAAGTGGGTAAGTTTATGAGATTACGAAAGAGCAAAAAATTTTAAGTTGAAAATATTCGAATGGTAGTTCCAAGAACAGTTCTCAAATAAGTCTGAAAAGAAAGCATAAATAAAGGAAGGCGATGGAATTAAATGGTAGTAAATAGGGACTAGCTATCAAACCCAAATTGCTAGCAGTTTTTGAAAATATAACCAGCAGCAATTTTATAACAGTGATAAGTGAGTGTTGTAAAAACTGTAACGTGTGAATGCTTTTAATTTTGATAGTTTTGAGTGTAGATTAAACTAGTGTTGATTTGTTAGTGTAAAGCTAGAACCGCATTTTACTTATTCCTTATACTTGGTAAGGTTTTCTAAGTTAACACTAACTTATGAATTCCAGTAAATGAATAAAACAATGAACTCTTTTGTTTTTAGAAGGGATAGCATTAAAAAAATACAGATACTTTTTTCTGTCAAAATTGGTAAAAAATTACTATTTTACTAGTGTTATTTTATAGTTATTAATAATATCAGCTATCAAATGTGACAGCAGCAGATCACATGACTTGACGTTTATATATATTTGTATGTAAATGGTTTCAAGAAACTGTCACAAAGATATCTTCATATCTGAATCTGACTTTAGAGAGAGTCGTCTGAAGAGCGGGCTGACTAGATCCTGGTTTTCATAGGAAGCCCGCGTTCAACCACCAACATTGATTGACTGTCACTCAAATTAACTGGCATTGTGTGTATCTGTTTTACAAGATTGATTATTTAAAAAGTTATCAAACACTTCCAAAAATACTTCCTTAAGAATTATTGTGTAATTTCTCTTTGTATAGTTAATTAAACATACTAATAATGTAAATACAATTGTAATATTTTTTATTTCCACTACTGTGGTAACATGACTTTCTAGTTTTCAAATAACGGGCTCCCTATGAAAATCAGACTGTATCCAGGGCACAAACAACCCCAAACATTTCACCCTCATCCTTCTCCCAGTGATTTGTTACCAATTCCAATACCTTTGTGTTTCACAGGTTAAGTTAGAAATTAGTTTATTTGAATAGTCTATTATTATATATAAGGGTGACTCAATCTTCTTTTACAAACACACATTTTAAATCTCCAAATTTTATGTGTTTTTTTATTTGAATAATTTAATAAATACTGCTTTAAGAATTTTGCTAACCTCTCACAAATATCTGATAAAATATACATTCTTAAATATTTTAAATATACATTAATGATTTTAAGTGAATAGCACCAAAGAGATAATATAGAGCTGCATTGGTGGGCACGCATATTAACAGTCAAGATATTCTGGTCTAAATGGTCGATGTTGGGGAGGTCAAGGTTCAAATTTCAGCCAGATGTAAAGGGGGTTATTTTCCCTTACTTACTAGTGAGATTAAATGAACACAGTCTATACGGGAATTAAGACGTAGTCAAAGAACAAAAATAGAATATAAAGCACGTTTAAAGGCTACGCCCGCAACATACCGAGTTTGTGAACTAATTTGAGTTTGAAACCATTGATTTAGAAACTATTTGGAGTCTGTTTTTAATTGTATTATATTAGAACACAATAGAGGGGAGTAAAATAAATCTAGACTGGGGCAAATGTATTTAAGGGGAAACATATGTTCAAAGGGCAATGGTCCCCTCCTTTTCCCTATCACACGGAGATCCCTCCCTTCCCCACCCCTCCGCTAAAGAGCAGATCATTAAGGAGATACATCACAGCAAGTGTTTAAAACCCCCTCCCCGACTTGGTCACAACAGTATCCGTCAGTTTCTTTTGACGCGGGCTCATCCTTCTACAACGTTGCTCGGGACCGGGCATTTCTGCCCGCCTAATGATATGCAACTTGCTGTACACGCACGCACTTACAGCTGCGTACTCCCGGCGTTGTTGCGTCTAACTTCAACTTATATTATCAAAATTAATTTCCGGACATGTTTTAATTAGGATTTTCTGTTTTTTTCTGCTCATAGATGCTGTGATTAAAGTTTGAGTGGAGAGAATGAGATTGTTCTATATAAATATTTTATATAATATACATAAAAATATTGAAGGATTTATAACACAAGAGCCATAATAATTATTTAGCGATACAAATTGATGGTGTAATTATTATTTTAAAACATATACCTCACATAAGATTATCAAACACCTTATTAGGCAAGCTCATTGTATAAAGTTACTGTCAAGCTTTTCTAGTGTGGTTTGCTGGTGGTGAGGATGTCAGAATTCGAATCCAGTCGGAGTGTTCTGAGTTTCCTCCTTGTATGGCTTATTACTCTTCTTCCATGCAAATGCTGGTACCTCTAAATTCTACTTTAATCATCCCTAACCCATTTGAGCTATATTCCAGTTGAGTATTAAGATTGAGGACCAATTAAACTATTATATATATATCACCGTGTCTTACTACCCGTTCGACCTTTACCTATATGTACAAATTTACGCTAATGTGTTACAGATGAGAAGGTTGAATTTAGAAGAAGAGTACTTGAATTTGAACATAGGTAGAGTGTACAACTATTTATGAAAATACACTCAACCAAGATCCACCTCCCCATCGTCGTCAGTCCAGTCTATAGTGAGATTGAATCCCTAGACCATGCGGTCACCGAAGTGAGTGGCTCTCTCTCTCTCTCTATATATATATATATATATATACTTCATTCACGGTAGGAGTTTACCTCTGGAAGGTCTTTTTTCCTACCAATATCCTACTATATAATAGATTTCTGGTAGGGAAAAAGGCCTTTCAGAGGTAAACTCCTACCGTGAACGTGTGTGTGTATATATATATATATATATATATATATATATATATATATATATATTCAAGATTAGTGTTTTGACCTACCTGTCTGTCACTGAAGTGGATTGCTATATATATTCAAGATGAGTGTTTTGACCTACCTGTCACTGAAGTGGGTTGCTACATATATTCAAGATGAGTGTTTTGACCTACTTGTCACTGAAGTGGGCTGTTATATATATTCAAGATGAGTGTTTTGACCTATCTGTCACTGAAGTGGGTTGTTATATATATTCAAGATGAGTGTTTTGACCTATCTGTCACTGAAGTGGGTTGCTACATATATTCAAGATTAGTGTTTTGACCTACCTGTCACTGAAGTGGATTGCTATATATATGTTCAAGATGAGTGTTTTGACCTACCTGTAACCGAAGTGGATTGCTATATATATTCAAGATGAGTGTTTTGACCTACCTGTCACTGAAGTGGGTTGCTACATATATTAAATATGAGTATTTTGACCTACCTGTCACTGAAGTGGGCTGCTATATATATATTCAAGATGAGTGTTTTGACCTACCTGTCACTGAAGTGGGTTGCTATATATATTCAAGATGAGTGTTTTGACCTACCTGTCACTGAAGTGGGTTGCTATATATATATATTCAAGATGAGTGTTTTGACCTACCTGTCACTAAAGTGGGTTGCTATATATATATTCAAGATGAGTGTGTTGACCTACCTGTCACTGAAGTGGGTTGTTATATATATTCAAGATGAGTGTTTTGACCTACCTATTAATGAAGTGGGTTGTTATATATATTTAAGATGAGTGTTTTGACCTACCTGTCATGTAGCTGTCGACGTGCGGGGTGTTGTCTGAATGGCTGAAGATGCTGACCGTCGGGACGCTACCAACACACTGGCGTCTTGTCTGCGAGGGAGGCTGGGGGTTGCCGAACCACCAGCAGCGTCGGTCGATACACAGGCGCCACTCTGGTGGTCCGTCTCTTTCAGACAAACTGGGCTACTGTTGCTGAAGACGAGAACAGTTGAAGAGCAGAGCTTCTCAATTAATGTTAAATTACTCGGTTACTTGCAGCTTGGGGGAAAGGAGGGCGGGATACACATTCTTCAGTCAGAGAGCCGCGGTCACAACGGCTTAAATAAAACATAGATAGCTACCGTACTGAAAGACCCCAAGGGATGTCTAAGGGTTGTACTACTTTGTCATATTTATTTTATAGGATATATGACAGAACAATTTTACATTAAATCTCATTTTATTCAAAGCTTTTACAACATAAAATGTGATTACAAAAATGGAAGACAGTAATGTCAAGAATATTTACGGATTGGACCATGAATCTTTAAAAAAAATTGTCATCAAAGCTGCTCTATAAATTAAAAGAAATAAATCTTATGAATTAGGCAAAGTTGGCGTTTGGGTTTTCATATTGGAAAAATATTTTTTTAACGGCCTTGCATCAATAGGTTAAAATATCAGGTTTTGCTATTTTCTTTGATAAATACCCAGTATGTTCTATAAGGTATATATTTTATAAAAGATTCGTAAACTAAATTATTTTATAAATGACCTTGGATGGATCGGTAAAGTTACATCATAATAAAATTTATAAAATAATTATGACAGTGTAGTACTGCTATAAGTAAGTTTTGAATTGTTTGAATATTTTTAGTGGTGAAATAATTTGGTATTTTATCAACCTTTGGTCCAAAATAAACCCAGTTAAGGACCTTATTTAGTATTTAAATTGCTATATAAAATTAATATCTCTTTAATCTATATGGTATTTCAATCATAATATTAATTAATTTCAATAAATACATTAAAGTTATTTTACAAGATTGAAAATATTAAGAAAGATCTCCAAAAATCTTTATTTTAGAACCAAAGTTTCATAACCATTGATCATTTTGCACAAATCCAAGCTTTTAAATTTTGAATCGAATTGGACTTGAATATTTGTTTACTTTCTCGAATCGTGTCCGACTCGAATATCACAATTTGGGAAATTTCCTAAAAGAATACGAATGATATATTTTATAGTGAAAATGTTTATAACATAAGCTGAATCGAATAGTTTTTATGATATTATTTCGAATAAATTCATATACAATATTATGTTAAATTCTTGATTTTCTTATCACCGCATCTTACTCGTTGTTTAGGTTATATGCTTATACGATTATTACTCTAATGGGGTAAGTATGAGGAAGGAAGCGTTTAAGAGGTAATATACTCGCGTTTGCAGGAAAGGAGAGCGGGGAAAAAACACAGGAAAAACAATTATCAGTAGACCCAACCAAGATTCGAACCCCGATCTCCACATCATCAGCAGCTCAGTCTAACACGAGAGTGATGCCTTAGACCATTTTTCCACTGAAGCGAATAATATTTTTTATGATTCTAATCGAATCTAACGAAAATCTAAGGGGTAAATAATGTTTTTTATACATGGATTAGAGTATTAATGAAATTTGTTAGTTTCTTTGATTAAGTTTAATAATGTTTATTAATCCGTTAAAATAGCATTTAAACATGGTCATGTGACTTTTAAAATGTTATAGTGAATTAGTTTTTTTATAAATTTTAGTAAAAGATCAATGCTATTCTAAAGTTTGACTCCTAAATTTGAATTTCGAATTAAAGTTTACAGAATCCGAAACTTTGAAATATATAAACTTGAAAAATGTTATTCCAATTTGCAAAGGTTTAATCAAGAGAGTCCTACAGTTAACCATAACAAATTATGAGATGTTAAAAAATTTCAAAAGTCACCTAAACACCGAGGAGGTCTGGACAGGGGAAACTNGGGGGGGGGGGGATTTAGTGCCCTTTTTCCTATAGTTCTTTTCATGTAGCAGGAGGGTGGGAAACTATCGACAGAAATATGTCCTTATTTCACCTGACAGAGATTCGACCCCCGCTTATTTTACTCTTTGAACCATACTATCACCACGTCACCGGTGGTCCAATATAATGTGATAGTAACGCTTTAGACACGGTGTGCCGTGGCACTTTGGTGTACCCCACTGGCGTATTATTTAACAAACTCTTCCTGATAAACAAATAAACTATTTGTTCCTAAATGCATTTTTAAATTGGTTTACAATAATTTTGGTTGGTTCATCCAGCACCAGGTTTATTAAAAGATTTATATTAAGCACTAGGGTATAGACGCTAATTTAATAGAATTGAGAAGTCATAAAAAAAATTACACGTGGAGTAAAAATACATTTATAAGAAGCACAATTTACTTCTTTTAGATTGATATAAAATCGTTAAAATTGTCAACTTCGAGAATATGATCAATCTTTACGTATAATATGTGTCCGATTTCACAATTCTGTCTGTCCCCCATGTCTGTATGTCTTTCCTTGTCCACAGATCTGAAGTTGTTTGATGTGCACCGGCGCTCTAGACAAGTCTAGAGACCCTGGATACTTAGACAGGGAAAACATTCATAGATAAAGAACACGTATAAACAAAAGATAGAGATGCATGTGAACAAATGAGTTTTAATGAGACCAGTTAACAACAAATACATAAAGACATTACAAAGCACCATCCATCTTGTCAAAAGAAAGCTTATAATGATGGCCTAATATTAGTTAATCTATTACAAGTAAACAAGTAACCCCACTCATGGAGTTTACATGGCGTGAAGCGCCAATATCTGCGCACAACAGGCAAGACTCTTGTTTATGCTACATACTTGTATTCCCCTACTAAAATACAATCGCTGCATTAGACATAAAACAATTACATATACTAGAAAATTATACACTGTACAAAAGCAAGTTAATTAGTTGCAACTAATTACTTTCAAGCAAAATAGAATCAGTTCAGAGAAACAAATCTGCAGCCCTACTTTAAGGGAAGAATACCACCCACGCTAGTCAAGCTAGCTTGATCTTTCTTAGCGGAACTATGAAGCTTTTGAAAAATTGAGAGTTTGATTCAGTCATATATATTCCGGTGAAATAACAAGCAAAAGTTCTAATTTGGGGTTTTAAGCCCGAGCACAAAATGACCTGGCAAGCAACCAATCGGTTTTATCCGGGATCGGGGAAATTGAATCTATAAAAGGTTAGCGATCAACAAGGAGGGCGAGAAACGGCCTCTCAGAGTTACAATATCCAAAACATATAACAAACGTGATCCATGCCAGATGGGCAGAACGACCCACAAGTTGATCACCGAAACAAGGTGGACAAAAATATTCAAATTACATAATAAAAGTGAGCCATGCCAGATGGGCAGAAAGACCCACAAGTTGAGCACCGCAACAAGTTGTACAACAATAATCCGTGAGGTGCCCAGATCTAACTAGGAACGCTAACCAATACATAACTAAGTATAACCATCAGGCCTGGAACAACCTAAACAGCCCCTTTCCGGCCTGAAGG
>CABFOW010009521.1:0-13592 GCA_902141385.1 Timema californicum | reverse complement strand
ATTTCACAGTAAAAAGTATATATATTTTTTAGCGTGGACATCACTGCAACGATTCAATAGTATGGTATATAAATCAATAACAAATTTTTAATATGAGAAAAGTTGTTTAAAAAATATATAAACTGCTAATGTTTAGTAATCGAGAATTGAGGAGTCAAGGCTAAGAATTTGAATTGATTCGATAAAAATAGAAATAGTGACGTGGCATTCCTAGTTTTTGAGTCCAACTATTTGTGACCTCTATTGTGAAGTTATAAAGACTATCTTCCTTTTTTATTATTATTATTATTGCAGTATTATTATTTTACATTCCTCTTTATACACAAAGCATCAACTGTCACTTTAAAATGCATCAATTCTTCTTCTTCTTGCGAAACGAAATAAACTCATTTTATTCCAGAGAGATCTCACACGTACATTTTCGAACCGAGTGTAATCATAAATAAAAGACTGTTCAACGGGCCAATAAATTACCCTAGAATTCTGCTCACATGTCTTAATATAATAGGAAGAGTCTCGCATGGATCTTCGCTGTTTCAATCTCCGCCTCCCCTTCTAAAAAAATAAAGAAAGAAAGAAAGGAAAAACTAAATAATAAACTTCTCCACGAAACCATACTGCCGCCATTTTGAATTTGTGCAAAGTTTTTTTTATATTCCTCAATTCATCATACGTACCGCGGTACATTTAACAATAATTGTTTTTTTCTTTTTTATATATATCTCGGATCTATTACAAAACATTGTAGGGGGGCTACTATTTTAAAAACTTTTTTATTATTATTTTCAATGTGGTTTAAAAATGTTATCTTGTTAAAGAGTAATACTAATAAAAGAGATAGATAGCACGGAGAAAAGGCGCATGGATGAAATTGAATAGGATGAGTCGCGGGAAGGGAGATTCCCTGTATGGCTTTTGCGCCACAAAGTGATGGATAACGCCATTTTGAGTCAATGTTGCGTGAAATTCTCCCTTTACTATATGCAGAGGCTAGGGGAGGGTTGGTTGTGAAGGGAACTAGAGGGGTATGGGTGGTTTCAGAGGGCAAATATAAATGGCGGTATTATGGAGAAGGGGTGGAGTGTATGGTTGACAGGGGAAAGGACGGAACGGTTCACGATCAAGCTCAGCGCGCGGGCGCGTTACATATTCACGTGTGCTTTTAGTACTTTGATTTAGCTCAGTGGAACAACAACATAGAGACACTATACAATCTGGAATTTATTTTTAAAAATAACTAAACTAACCCTCTCCATCCGGGCTATTCATATACTACACTAATAGACTAAGAATGAGGAAGGTAGAATCTTATAGATGCACCGCTATATGAATGTAAGCATAGTGGGAAACCGTTTTAGGCACAGAAAAAAACTCGGTTCTCCCTTCTTGGGATTTGAACCCCTACCTGCCTGTCTTCCAGCAAACCAGACTAGTATGAGTTTGGCATTTAGTTGGTGCACCCACATAAGCGAGTTTAAATAAAGTAGACTAAGCATAAGTATCCAAACTAGCGATACAAATTAAGATTGATTCAAGATTCAGACGCTAGCCTTATATTAAGCTTTCCTACTTACTTATCCTATAGCATTAAGAACTTTAAAGTTCAATGTCCACACTTACAGAGGTACACCACCTATCCTTATCTTGAGCTAGTTCCATCCAATCCACCTCATTACAACCTATCCCTATCTTCAGTTAGTTCCATCCAATCCACCTCATTACACCCTATCCCTATCTTGAGCTAGTTCTATCCAGTCCAACTCACCACACACTACCCTTATATTGAACTAGTTCCATCCAATCCACCTCATTACACCCTATCCCTATCTTGAGCTAGTTCTATCCAGTCCAACTCACTACACCCTATCCCTATCTTGAGCTAGTTCTACCCAGTCCAACTCAGCACACCCTATCCCTATCTTGAACTAGTTCCATCCAATCCACCTCATTACACCCTATCCCTATTTTGAGCTAGTTCTATCCAGTCCAACTCACCTCACACTATCCCTATCTTGAGCTAGTTCTACCCATTCCAACTCAGCACACCCTATCCCTATCTTGAACAAGTTCTATCCAGTCTACCTCATTATGCCCTATCTCTTTCAGATCTATTATTATTAAACATTGAAAGGAAGATAGAAGGGCAAGGCCCATAGAGTTTACCAGTCAATAAATACCCTGATCACTCTTATAGATTCTTCTATTGGCGCTGCATGTAATGACCAACGTAATCTATGAGACTTGACTCTCCTAGCAATGGCTTGTGATTAGTACAGGCTGTGAAACTCATCATTATTTAACCTACTCCACTTCCCAGTAAACTCATCTCAGTTTAGACCAAATATCTTCCATGACACCTTGTTTTTGAACATGCTATATTAGTAGTTTTTTATGTTTACTTTTTAAAGTGATATTTTTAGCATCTCGTTTTACAATCTGTTCAGACTTTACACATATATAATAAATATTCTAATGAGCTAGGAATGATAAAGGAAGCGTTTTAAAGGTAGTCTTTATTCGACATATGTGCCTAAAAATGCCTCCAGAATTTCTAAAAACGTATAAGAAATTATTCTAAAAGAACGCAAACCAAGAAAATATGACCTAAGATTTCATATATATATATATAAAAGAACTATAAACTTTTTATTTTGACAATCAGATGACCATGAACAGATTTTATGTACTTAAGAGCATTTTGTGTGATGAACCAATAAAAAGATTACATGTCATCAAAATCCGAGCTGTGGTAGTTAAATTCAGATATCCATGACGGCAGGGGTGGATCCAGATCATGTTTATAGGGGGGTCATAATTATAAATAACATGGTTACTTACAATATTAGATTTCTATTTAGATCCATTTAATAGTCTCTCATTCATATTTGATCTTATACATGTTTTAAGCCATGGTCATCCTTTCAATTTTTTTTTAAATCAGATAGTTTTTATAAAATATTTAGAGTGGCCCTCTTTCAACAATTTTTTAATGGTTCGCTCTAGAATCTATGTGTAGTATTCATCTTGATTTTTTTAAATTATATTCTTTCATAAATTATAATCCATTTAAGTGTTGCTCACCTAGAAATTTTTGAAATGTCGATGCCTCTCGAAGCTATTTAGAGTGATCCTAACCTTAATTTTTTAGCATGTTTAGACACCTCTAGAAGATAATATTTGAAGTAGTCTTCCACCGACCAAATTTTGAAAATTTAATTATTTCAGAAACTAGGTTATTTGGGGTAGTCCTCGCCTGAAAATTCTTCAAAATGGCATACATCTAGAAGCTATTTATTGTTGTCCTCCCCAAGACATTTTTGAAATTTAGATGACCATGGAAGCTATTTAGAACTTTCCTCCCCAGACTTTTTCTGCCAGTTAGATGCCTCTAGTCTAGTAGTTATTTGAAGCGGTCTTCTCCGGCAAATTTTTGGCAATAGAATGCATCTAGAAGTCATTTGGAGTTTGATTTCAGGCCAGCTTTCAGCTTAATATTCAATAATATCAGAGTATTTGAAATATATCTAGGGGGAATTTTTTCCAGAGAGGGGCAAATTATTTCCAGGGGTCAGAATCCTCCATAGTTCCACTGCTCCTGCTGTCCACACATACTCTATATTCGGTTTCATGGATGACTCCTCTCAGACGATTATTAGTTTTCTTTGATGTGTGGTAGTCTACCGTCTCTATGTAGAACAAGGTTCGTTACTCGCTATGCAAGACAAATATTCGAACACGAAAACGAATATTTTGTTCCACACTTGCGCGAGCCATATCAAAAATTAGAATAAACGTAGAGTATAACGTACGTGTGGACCCGCCTTAAGAGGTGCCTGAGCGTAAAAATACCAAATTTGTATAATTTATCTCTGTTGTATTTTCTTGCTAAAGTTTGAACTTTCATTTTCTTTTTTGTATTAATTTTCTAACTTTCACAACGGAGTCAACTGACTCCTTGACCTAATAGTAGGCCTACAGTGCGAAAGAATTTTATCTTTTATACATTTTCAGGCCAAATGTGTTAACAATTTACTATATAGTTATTTATAGTTTATAAACATTGATATTTTCCATCGAAAGTGAGAGCTGAAACTCACATGACTTGACTGACTAGCTGTCAGATAGATGGTACTACTAAACTTATTAGGAGTGACGTCCTATAAGATTAGTTTGTGAGTCATGCCACTGATACAATATCTAGCCAATCTTAATAAAAAGCACGTTAAATACCTAATTCACAATCAAAAATAGCTATTCCATTAAACATAATTAATTCAAAGCTATGGACTTACCCTAAATTAAAAACAAAGCAATTTCAAAACGAGTCCGATTCATCCGATCAACCGATAGAAGAGTTTTGATTTCGAATACTGGAATGGCCGAGAAATGTATCATTGGTGAAATGTGGCCTTGCCCCTTTCACAGTGATTAATTAATGGCGGAGGGGGCTGGATGTAATTTGTGTTCTATATATAAGTCATTTTATAAGTTATGTGCTAATATAATCAGTTGGTTCATAAATTTCACTTTTAATATAGTAAACTTCTTACTTAACATGTTGTTGTTTTTAGCACTACCTCTTACTACCCACTCGGGCTATACGCCTGTGTACTTATTACACTAATGGTTTAGGAATTAGGAGGATTTAATTGAGAAGAAGTGCACCCAGATTTGCCTGGAAGGCAAGTGAGGAAATAACGTAATAAAAAAACACCATCAGTGCATCCAATAGGGGTCGAACCCCAATCTCACCATCTTTGGTAAAGTAGTCTAACACGATAGTAATGCGTTAGATCACGCAGCCACCGAAGCGGGTGACTTCCATGTTAATTGCTGCATGGGAATGAACGGATAGTTGAAAACACGGCTAAATGAACACATAGTTTTTTCTTTAATGTCAGCATAATGAACTGTACTCGTATTTAAAACATGGATGGTGAGTAGTGAGCGACCAGCGAGAGTTGAGTAGACGCTATGTAGTGTTTCAGGAGGAGTGGGGGTTTACGAAAACTAGTTAAGCTCCATTCATAGTACCACGTTTACAGCCAAGTTACTTATTTTACTGAAAAATACGAGAACTACTGTAACTTATACTGTAGTGAATGTCAAACACACATGTTGGAAATCATTGTAATTACGGCAACTGTCCATATGCAGGAGAACACATTTCAAATAATATAAATTAATTTTTTTTTAAACGACACCTGGACAAGGGTATCGAACTCTGGAACCTTGCACATCCAATGAGCTATCTGGGATTCATTCCTTGGTAAGGGTCACTCTTCACTCATAGCTTAAGTTTGAGTCTGTGATGGACGTGGGTAATTGTCCACTACATATAAGCGACCAATAGTATCGTGAGCTATTAGTTACAACAACCACCTGTGATTCAGGACGGTTATTCTACCAAGTATACTATAAAAGATTGTAATCAAAGCGAATTTCAATGAATATCATCACATAGGTTGTAATATTTTGAAGAATCATGTACGGATAATACGTGAACTGGATAACCTGAGTACGGTAAATCGGGAGTTTATTGTGCCTCAAATTAAAAAATAAATATATATATATATGTGTGTGTTCCAAAATAACGCCATCCTGCTGCACCCCACAAAGAAATGGGTAAATGTTGGGCAAGGGGTGAGGGGAGAGGGGTTGGAGGGTTCGCCACAGTATCCCCCCACGACGGATTGTTAACAAATGAAGCGCGGAGAGCATCCCGCGGTGTCGACTCCATTGTTGGCTTGTTTATTGTTGTGTGTATGTGTGTGTGTGATGGTTTACAGCGTGACGCCATTCCTAGAAAACAGTGTGAATGTCTATTAGGGGAGAGGGGGGTTTGGGCGCAAGGGGAGGTTGGATAAAACTTGTTGGAGGTGTCCGAATCTAATTGGTAATCACTAGATATCTGTAGATGTGAGCGTAGATACACAACAAACGATCAGGTGGGTAGCGAGGTACAAAAAGATGAAAAAAGGGTAGTGGTGGATTAAGATAAAATGGGAGGATGGAAGGTAAGAAGGGGGGTACATATTTTAAACTTGGATGCATGTGATGCCAACGGCCTTATAAAAAAAATAATCGCTTTCCTCGTTGTGGGCTCCACCCCCAAGCCCCCAGTGAGTGTAAACTAATGTAATTCTAGCGTTGTTTTGTACGTTGATTTATTTTTACAATTTAATGATTCTAACTGTCTCATAATGTGTCAGAAAATTTAAAAAATATGTGTAAAATGTGCAAAATTTACCCAAAATTAAAAAAATCTAGCTCCGGTGCAATCAGTTTTTTTATAGGTCTAACCGTTTAGCCCCAAGAAGCCTCCAAAGAATGGTCCACACTGACTTTAAAGCTGCTCCACCATTTTGCATTTTTTCTGGGGGCTACAAATATATATTTTTTAAACTTTTTGGAATTTTCTCGTCGGTTACAGGGTAGAAGCTATAAGTTTGCCAAATTTCATGCTTCTAGCTTATCTGGAAGTGGGTAAATATTAATGTGAGTGGGTGAGTGTGTGAGTGTCTGAGTGTGTGAGTGTCTGAGTGTGTGAGTGTGTGAGTGTGTGAGTGTCTGAGTGTCTGAGTGTGTGAGTGTGTGAGTGTGTGAGTGNAGTGTGTGAGTGTGTGAGTGTGTGAGTGTGTGAGTGTGTGAGTGTGTGAGTGTGTGAGTGTGTGAGTGTGTGAGTGTCTGAGTCTCAACCATTTGGCTTTATAGTATAGTGAAGTGACGTGATATATACATAGACGCACTAAGCAAAAAGTAAATTTGTACAGTACCAATCTGCGCTGTAGGCCTGTAGCCTGTTTAAATACTATCGAATTTAGATCGGCAAACGTTTAAAAAAAACATTTCAGTGGTCGAATGATCTAAGCAAGGTGATAGTGGGGGGTAATAGGGGGGACCGAAGTATTTGGGGGTTCAACCTCTCCCCCCACTTCAAGTTTAACAAAAATAAATAGTATTGCCTTCTTAAGTTTTAAGGAGGAGGATGTAAGAAACACAAGAAGAGCAGAAAGAAAGGGTGGCGATAGGTTAAGCAGAAGGTAAGGAATGATTTCAGTTATCAGTCCCCCTCCGCCTCCCAATTGCTTGTTGTTTACGAAAATATAAACAGCGACAGTTTTAGAACAACCTCCCAGAAGATAGGTACATGTTATAAATATTCTGTTTAGTAAATTAGTTTAGTTTTGTTAATTTAGAGTGTAGTGTAGACTAGTTATTGTTATAGAAATAGTTATAATAATAGTAATAATAAATCTAAGACCAAATCTATAACTTTTACTAGGACAACTAAATCTTTCATTTTTACTTATAAATTGGGCAGTGAGAAAATAGTTCGTACCCCTTATATTAATAATCTTGGTGCTCTTCTTGATAACAAACTTTTTTTCCACTATCATGTTGACCATGTAATTTTCCAGTCATTAAAATTACTTGGACTTATTAAATTTATTACGTCATCATTTAAAAAAGTTGATTGTTTTTTTATGTCTGTATTACGCCCTGGTTAGATCTGAGTTAGAATATGCTACTGTTGCTTGGAATTCCATTACCTTAACTGACTCTATTAGGTTGGAAAACGTTCCAAAAAAATTGTCGCTGCGTGCTATGATAAATACTTAAGTAACCGGATTTTATTATGATTATGACAGAACTCGAAACCTCTTAGGGCTCCAAACTCTCTTCTCGCCTAGACTTTATTGTATCACCCTTTTTGTTTTTAATATATTCAATAGCAAAATTTCTTGCAATTTTGTCCTTGATCATGTAGGCATTCATATCCCTTCTCGGGCTTCTCGTAATCCAAAATTATCTTTTATCAATAGCTCTTATAAGGTAAGCCCTTTAGGTCGCTGTATCCATAGCGCCAATTCTAGATTTGTCAAATTTGACTTTTATCATAAAAGAAAAGCTAAACTCAGAGAGGTATTTAAGTAAATCCCTTATCAATGATTTATCACTAAGAGGTTCTGCCTGTAATATCTAAATTTTATAATATTCTGATTTATTTTTTGCGCATTGTTACTGCTTTTAACCACTCTTTAGTTTTTTGTTATGAGGGCTATTTTTAATTTTTATTATCATTATTAATTACTTTTTTTGTAACTATTAATCATTATATAACATTATTTAGCCATTTTTGTTTATCTTATTTTCTTATTATGATTATGACAGAACTCGAAACCTCTTAGGGCTCCAAACTCTCTTCTCGCCTAGACTTTATTGTATCACCCTTTTTGATTTTAATATATTCAATAGCAACATTTCTTGCAATTTTGTCCTTGATCATGTAGGCATTCATATCCCTTCTCGGGCTTCTCGTAATCCAAAATTATCTTTTCTCAACAGCTCTTATAAGGTAAGCCCTTTAGGTCGTTGTATCCATAGCGCCAATTCTAGATTTGTCAAATTTGACTTTTATCATAAAAGAAAAGCTAAACTCAGAGAGGTATTTAAGGAAATCCCTTATCAATAATTTATCACTAAGAGGTTCTGCCTGTAATATCTAAATTTTACAATATTCTGATTTATTTTTTGCGCATTTTTACTGCTTTTAACCACTCTTTAGTTTTTTGTTATGAGGGATATTTTTTATTTTTATTATTATCATTATTAATTACTTTTTTTGTAACTATTAATCATTATATAACATTATTTAGCCATTTTTATTTATCTTATTTTATCGTGTAAATATATGTATTTGTATGGTACTTGTGTACTTTCAGTGCTGGCCTATTATAGGTCCTACGACTGTTGGCCAGCACTGTAATAAAGGAAATTGAAATTATTATTATTATTATTAGCACAGTGTCTTACTAACCGTTCGTGTTACACGTACTATACGCTAATGTGTAACGGTAGGGTGATTATGAGATGAAATGGAGGACCTACAGTTTAACGTGGAATCCGAACCACGATGGAGGCCTAGCATTCTCCACATGCATATAGATATAGTTATCGTGTCGGTTAATCTGGTACACTTATTCCAAATAATATTTTTTTATTTTCTAAGTTAACATTATGAATTGCAACAACCGAACAAACATATCTAATCATTTCGTTTTTAGTAGGAATTAAAAATCTTTTAACAAATGCAACTTTTTTTTTGTGAAAATTGATAATACTTTACTAGTGTTATTTTATAGGTATTAATATCTATCAAATGTGACCGCTCTGGATCACATGACTTGACGTATTAATATAAGAAAATTGTGTTAAAAAACTTTTGCAACAGTCAAAAATGTTTATTCCTATCTGAGTCTGACTGCAGACCGGATAGTCGGAAGAATGGTTGACGACCCAGAGCACAGACTGCCCCAACCTCTACCCCGACAATAGGTCACCCTTTTCAATAATTGTGTCTCAAAATATGTAGGGGGAAATTGACCCATTCTAAAGAGATCCAGAGGCCGTCCCCCAGCAAACATTTGGTATTTAGATGTCTCTAGTCTATTAGACGAGCCCTAACCTAGAATTTAGTTGCAAAATGTTTTTTCTATAATACTTAAGAAGTGATAATACGTTATAAAATATTTTCAAAATTCTAATAGCCCTATAAGACAGGGGTGTGTGAAGTACACTTTTTCAATTCGAAGCAAACTCGAATCGAATATCATAAATGTTCTCGAAGCCGAATCGAAGTTCGAATATTTTTTGTTAGTGTTTTTACACTAGAAAAATCTATTATATTGTTATTTATTGAACTTCATGTACTAAAATTACTTATAAAATGTTTTGTTGAACTTATTGTTACTAATATTTAATTTTAATCTTATAAATCAAGCTATATTACAATTTACAATTATTCAATTACCCAGGAGTTTTTCCAAATAAATATTGTTTTATATTATATGTAAATTGCAATAATTGACCATAAATCGAGTAAATTGCTGTCAATATTTTAATTGATGAAGCATCGAAGCAGGAATTTATTTTCTAAGTGAAGTCAAAACTGACATTTGTTTCGAAGTTTCGAAGTCAAGTCGAAGCTTCTCACACCCCTAATATAAGATATTTAGAGTGGTCCTTTCCTTCCGTTTTTTTTAGATTTTCAGTTTGTATTTTCGTTTCATATTCGAGAAAATAAAAAGAGGAGTGATAAAAACCCAAAAAGGGGCTGGGGGAGAAATTTTATATCATGGAGAAAAGTTTTTTTCGAGGAGCAATGGCCCCCTTGAGATACGCTTTCCCCTGTTATACCACCACTGATGTGTTTATATAAGAGGTGTTTATTGTAGATTCTTGCACTCGGAGGGAGCAGGGGCTATGTAAATGTATATGCATACATTTTAAGCATATCTATAGTAATTTAAGTATTTAATCTCTGCCTTTTAACGTCAAATAAATTCCAGATAGCTTCTAGAAGCATTTCATTTTTGTAATTTTCCTTTTCCCTCAAACCCTCTGAAATTTTGTTCTAGCTATGACTTTGGGTCTAAAGGCCGGTTCACATTGGTCGAGTAGCCGGGAGAGTAACTGGATCAAGTAGAGGAAAGTAAGCTACTTGCCCTGTGAAACGGCTGGGCTAGTATCGGGGGAGTATTTTGGCGAGTAAATGGGAGAGTCGAGTGTACAGACAGGTACAGGCAAGTATATAGACAGGTACAGGCGAGTGTAAAGACAGGTACAGGCGAGTGTAAAGACAGGTACAGGCGAGTGTATAGACAGGTACAGGCGAGTGTATAGACAGGTACTGGCGAGTGTATAGACAGGTACAGGCAAGGGTGTAGACAGGTACAGGCAAGTGTATAGACAGGTACAGGCAAGTGTATAGTCGATCACATAGTGTTGGAGAGGACGCACGTGCTCTCTAAGTAGCGGCTGTTTTTTGTGTTCTTTTGTTGTGGTGCTACTTTAATATGAGATGGTCAGAGGCCGAGACTGTAATCAATAGAATAGCAGATGCTCCATGAGTGTCCCTTCTACTTATCCACTCTCGTGCCCTTTTTAGTTTCTTTCTGGTCACTTTTTCTTGAATTGTTACACTTAATTCACAAACTGAAACGTGTACAAAGTATTTGACACATTTTTTCACATCTCAATGATGATGGCCGAGCACTAACGGATTCTTCCTGCTCGCTCTCTACAAGACAACTGACTTGATTGTGTGTAAATGGCTACTTGCCATTGCTGACGGCAGTAAAGTGGCCAGTCAAGATACTTGCTCACTCAACTTGCCTCCCTATTCACCCCGTGTAAACGAGCCTTAAGTCGTTACTCTCATGTTAGACTGGCCTGCTGGTGACAGGGAGATTGGGGTTCGAATTCCGACAGGGTATGTTAAGGGTTGTTTGCGTTAAGTGGATTTACCACTCAACCCACACGCTAAATTTGGATACATTTAGTCTTAGCTCTACCTTACTGATCCCTTGTTTATTAATGTCAATAAATAAGTATCCCGGATTATTAGTAAGCACACGGTGTACAATTTTTTTAAAACTATTGCATTATTTATAACGGTTATAAATTTTAATATCCTTTCATTCCAACCCAGGACCAGCACCAATGTTTAAGCAGATTAAATTCCATGCTAATATAATGTGTTTTTCTTGTGCGATAGAAGTCAAGGTTCAATTCCCGGATGGGTGTACCAAGTTTTTTTTTCCTAAACTGTTTTTACACTGCTACCACACAATTGCGTGGTTACCCTGATCAAAGCTTTTATTTTCCTCAAAGAAACAGAAATAAAAATTATTTTCATTTTATTTCCTCCGACCAATTATTTAATAAATTTAAAACAAACCTAACCAAACATTTAAAATTCTAGCTTTGTAAAGAAACAGAAATAAAAATTATTTTCATTTTATTTCCTCCGACCCCTTATTTAATAAATTTAAAAAAAAACCTAACCAAAAATTTAAAATTCTAGCTTTGAAGTGCACATGTTTGTGCACAAAGGCTACTGATTTTTAAAATGTCAGACTTCTGCATGCGGTATGTACTACGCAACAATAGTGACAGATAAACGTTTAAGTTTATTAGTATGGATACGTAATATCTTGTCTAAGACGCATTGGGCGGAAAAAAGACAAACGCAGGGACATTTTTACCAATGTTGCCAACTCTAAATTTGTTTTAATATATTCTAATAGGTTCTGACTAAAACATTTAACCCAAGGGTTGGCCATAGGTCGATCTCTTAAGAAAACTACATCGTTATGAAAAGTCAAGTTTACCTTGCATTATTACACTATCTTGTAGCTTATAAGATAGGGCCATTGTGTAATCCGTCAAGGTAAGACTGCAACCTTTCAGGATTAACGTAGTGTACATTTTATTTATTTTATGTATTTTCCATAAAGGCAGGGATATAATGGTTGGAAATATTTAATTTAAGGAATAAATACCAGATATATAGGAAAGAAGAATTAAAAGTAGAGTGGAGAAACGAAGGGTGATCGCAGGAACTTAGATAAAATAATGTAAAAATCGATCGAGGCTCAAAAATACTGCCTACCCCTGATCTAACCTATATTTATCTGCCACTAAATGCCAAATTGTTATCAATTTTTGTTAAGAGAAAAATATACTTATTGCATATTTTTCTTTTCTTTTATTAAGTCCTGAGGATGGCGCCGTAGATGTGCCGAAACATGTAGAATTTTAAGGCTGTCTCTACGATGGCTAAAAAGGAGTAAGGGAATTTCCAGATAAGATAATATAATTCAATTAACTGTTATATAATTCAACATTTCTCAAATTTTTTCACTTTTTCTTAAAATTTCTTTTCAATTATATTACAACCAAACATTAGTCCTCCAGTCATTTGTTACTAATTATCTATATAGTTTAATTAAGTTAAATTGTTTGTGTTTTTTTGTTATATTTTTACTTGTTATCATGTATGTGACCTTGACTCACATTTTTAATGTGTTATTTTAATAATGTTCTGATACCTTAAATTGTATGTGTATTAATCAATAAATTATTCTATTTTAATTAATCTGTATAGACTTACTATAGTAAAAGTATGTAATTTCACAAAAATTCTTTCTCACTTATACTTATTATACTAAATATTTTCATATTGAGTTCTATAAAGATAATTAAATATTGCTTCCTTATTACAATATCATCATGTATTTCAAATAAAAAATATATATATATATTTACATATCAAACAAATCTTTCAAATTGAGCTCCGATGGTTAATCTTTAGGCTCGGTGCCCATGAGTGATGTGCGTTATCCTTGCAGTCGCATCCTGTGACGCTGCGTCACCGCTAAAACCATTTCACACAAGCGACCTGCATCTGGTGACGCTAAAATTTGACGCCACGTCACAACACCCGGAGCAGTGCACACTAGTGACTTGCGTCTATTTGGACGCAACTCTCGGTCTCAATCGGTTTGAAGCCATAGCCGTGATAGGTACACTCCGGGAGCGAGAAAAATAGGCAAACTTATCTTTACTGTACACAACTCTAATACCCTGACATGGACTTACAAGTCCTCTTTATGATATCAGAAACAATAATGTATACCGTAGGCATTTTATCTAACATCCGGTCTCTACTCATTATTTTACAAGTTAACAGTGGTGACATGTTTAAAGTATTTTATAGATTGTTATTGTGAAAATAAATGGCAGGT
>CABFOW010009520.1:0-13595 GCA_902141385.1 Timema californicum | reverse complement strand
CTCAAGTAATCAGAAAATATATAACACACAATCAGACTTCCAAATATCTCTCAAGCAATCAGAAGATATATAACACACAATCTAATTTCCATTTTTACACAATTTGTTAGATGAGTTTTTTTTATAAAAAAATGAGTGATTTTACCCATAGTTTGCTGCATGATAGTTAATGTATTTCAAAATACAAGAAAATCATTTTTACTATTTATATATGGATGGAAGAAGTCATTAAGCTTATAATATTTTTAGCAATTGAGTTACACGCTTATCTACTAACTACGCTAATGGGTTAGGAGGGATGAGTAAGGATGATAATTTGCAGAGTGGGAAACCATCTAGGAAAAAACCACCGTTGGTACACCCAACTGGGATCAAACCATGATCTACCTATCATCAACCATCTAGACCAGTGGAGTCCAACCTTTTTCATCTCAAGGGTCAAATATGACTATTAGCACTGCGAGCCAAATATATATTTGGCGATCCCATCAACTTAATAAAGACAAAAAAAAGTTATGAATTTATCTGATGTATTTTGCGTGCATTTTCTAAACCGACTGATTATATCACACGAGAATTTTTTAGGAGCGAGAACAAAAGGGCCTACCAATTCTGGCAGAAAAGCTATTTTCCCATACCTTCCAGGGTTATTTAAATGCCACAATCGAGATAGGACCGACGGCTTTACTTCCTCTCTGAAGGAGGTTGTGCTGGTTTTTCTCGCTCAAGAAAAATCCCTCAACCCCGGCTGGACTTGAACCCATGAACATCAGCTCCTACAGCGAGCAGTGTACTCTAAAACCACTGAGGTCAAAACTTAATAACCAATTAGTTTCACCATTTATATACAAATGTATAGTTGGTTGATAGAATCGTTCAAATTTTACATATATATAAGTTTTACCAATAGGAATTAGGCTATCTATAAAGATTTAGGCAGGGTCTTGTCAAATTCATGTACTACTTATAGGTCCAAGAATAAATTCTAGAGGACACTGAACCCCAGCTGCCATGAGTAAAGAAAATTTATGGATACAAGTATTAAATACCTCTAAAAGCCACTATCAATTTTTTCAATGTTAAAAGAGCATACCTCAGTAGGTTTAAATACCATTACAAGTTATTTAAATCTGATTTATATTTGAGTTTTAAAATCAAATAAAAACATGCAAATGTGATTATTTATGCACTGTGTTTTGGTTCAATAATAAACAAACTTGTATTATAATATTTATTTAAAAAATTAACATTTTAATTAAAATGGCACATAAATTAAAATATTATGTAGGCTATTAGTACTGTATTTTATTTGTCTGGAAGCTATCAGTGGCTCCATCCTACCATCAGAACAGTTATTAGGGCCTTACTTGGTACAATAACTGACCAAATAGCTCTTGTAGCTGTACCAGTTCGAACCACGGTCAGGTCCAAGTTTGTGGCTCACTATCGGGCGAGGCTTGAGGAATACTGAACACACTGCAGTCTCAGGTGTTCACGTTGTGTTAAGAGCCTTGAAAACAATATTTAACGAATGGAGGCTATAGGTTTTTTTTTGTCATACCTGTATCACCACTCATTCAGGTTATACTCAAGTGAACTAATCACAGTGAAGTGTAAGGGATATAAAAGGTTTAATTTAGCCTAAGTGTATTCACATCTGTGTGAAGGGAGAGTGAAAAGCCATTTATTAAAAACTAGCCTCAGTACACCCAAAGAGGATTCAAACCCTGGTCTTATCATAATTGACAGTCTGGTCTAGTGAGAGAGAGGTGACTTAACCATTTACCCACCTAAGAGGGGTAGTATTAGTTAAAGAGATTTTGTTAAAACTTAATGACCTTGATATTGTTTAAAGAGTATATTGGCCCTAAACTTGTTGGAATATGTTTTTTTAACCCAGTTTTGGAGGAAGTTGACCCCTCAAATCCCCTTGGTCATGGACTTTTCTTTTATCGATATATGGATGACATTTATAAATAATAGGCCTAAAATGTAGCCTATCAATATAAATGCTACCTTTTTTACTTTATCAAATAAAAATACGGTAAATTATGATATTAAGGAGTTCGGAGTTTTAGAGGGGTCTATCCCTCCCCCATAAAAGGTATTGTTAAGGCCTATGCAGATACAGGGGCGGATCCAGAGGGGTGCATGCCCACCTCAAGATTTTTAGTTATAATCAACAATAATAATTAAAAATTAAACCAATTAAATCTACGCCAAAGTCACTACTAGTTGTGCGGCCACGTAATGCTCACTAGCCGGTTGCTTTGTGTGTCAATCACTGTCGATAATTGATTTATATTGTTTAGCGTATAGTTAAATTAGCAAAAATTAACAACAATAAAAACAAGACTATATGTGTATTTTACAAAATTTCTGATTACTTTCTAAGTTACTCTCAAATTTTGAATGATTTTCCTGTCAAGAGTTTCCCCAAGGGGGAACCTGGCCCAGTCTTTTTGGAGGGGGAGAGTGGGGGCCGCTAGTGCTACACTCTCCCCTTTCAAAAATTCTGGCCACGACCCCTCCCAACGAAAATTCTGGAACCGGACCTGTGCAGATAAGACTTTGTTGTGGTCGTAAATAGGCCAATTATAAATACAAAATATATCTATATAATTTAAATTAATTGATGATTGTATAAACACCATTATGACAAGGTCCGTGTTTGAATAGTTTATGCACTACACACTTGTGCACTTTGATAAAACACGTTTCTAGCACCCCTAAGTGCATAAAACTATTCGGACAGCACATTACACTTGGAGCTACCTAGTGGCCACTAATGATGGCTACAGTAGCCTCATAGCTTCATTAGTGCTGACTGACAGCTCACAGCTGNCTGACAGCTCACAGCTGCTAAACACATGTTTTTTGCAGATCATATGGTTCGGCGTAGGGATACATAATTTGGTCTGGTAACTTTTCAAAGCTGTCAGTCAGCACCAAAGAAGGCATGGGGCTACTGTATGATTCCATGGCATAGCGAGATTAATTTTGGAAGTGTTTTGTTTATTTTGCTATCTGCACATTCATTGGAGTCTTTAGTGATAGCAATATATGTCAATGGTTATTTTTTCGTTAATAATCTTATTAAATCACTTAAATATTATTATTAAACTACTATTAATAATTTCACAAAACTTATTTTTTGAACTAAAAATAAATAAATTACAAAGCAAATATCTTTTTTATATAAGAGTTTACGTTTATTTATTAGATTTAAAACACTATTTTAAATAAGTGTGCAGTAAGGGGTACATCATGTCTGCTCTTTAGTAAAGTGTGCTGTAAGGCACACTTTAAGAAAATTCAGGACGCCATCAAAAAAGACTTACACCCTTTAAGTTGACACCATTACAATTTTAAAGCCAATAAAAATGCATAAGTGCGTAGTTCGCAGCAGACTATTCGGACATGGCCAGGGTTCCTGATGTAAAAAGGCTTAATCTTTGAATTTTCACAAAAAAAAGTGACAAATCTTAGAATTGTCAAGTGTTTAGGGGGTCTACTGTATTACAAACTCTCATTAGATTTTAACAATTTTTTGCCTGGGTATAAGTTTATTAGCTCAACTTCTATAGGTTAGGTCTTTTATTAAAATCCATTAAACTTATACTTTGGTACAGTTCACAACTACCGGTATTCATTTACATTTTGTTGAGTAATACCACCTGGGTATAAGAAATAAACCAGGGGATAGTATTGCCCAAGGCACCTATGATCTTTGCCCCTAAGCTATTCGAAGTTCATCCCATACTTTGGGTCATTCATCATTCGTATTTTAAGGAACTACTAAGTAGCCAAAGGTACTAGGTTTGATTCCTGTGTACAGGTGTCACTTTTCAATCAAAAAAATATATTGAGATGCAGCTAAAGCCTAAACGTGACTTAACAAATCTTACTGTAGCTATTTAATCCAACATGATATGCACTTTAGTACAAATTTAATTTTACATTTGACAGAATAAACTCCCCCACCCCCCTTTTCGAGATGAATGTGGGTTATGTCATCTGATAGCTTGCGATCTTAATTGATCATAAATATGTAGTTGCCGATTTCCACAAGTCCATCACAGACTCTGTATTAGAATGACCCTCAGCACAGGATGACTCCTGGAGTACTAAGCCAAAAGCCCAGGGTTTGATTTTTCATGCCAAGGTGTTATTTTTCAATTTAACAAATTTAACTAAAATTTCACACGTCCATTACAGACTGCTTCAAACCGAGTGCTGAATTACCCTGAACATGGAAAACAATTTCAGTTGCAGGGCATTGGTGTTTGAAACGCCAAAGGTTCTGGGTTCAGTTTCCAAGAATTTTTAAAAATTAATTAGTGTATAGTACGATATAAAATGACAAATTGTATCTATTGTATTTTGATTAAGATGATGTGGGCCTAGCATGTATACGTTTATTACTAGACCTACTTCTGTAAAATATGTTTGCCATCACACTCCCCTAATAATGAATGCTTAGATTTTAATGGTTTCTGTCTATTTTGGAATATCGCTATAGGCCTATTTGCGTGTTATAGGTACCATTGGGTGAACTTATATCTACATCACAAACATATTACAACATACCCCTTTTCGTGTTTGGACACAGTCTCATTATAGTATTACAATATGAAAACCATTATTGTTCGATAAAAAAGTGTTAGCTTGTGTATAGTAATGAATATAACAATTCTTGCAAAAATCCAATAAGGTCTATGTGGCTAGTCAAGTTTTCACCAATACAACAATGGGTGCACACAAATGTTTTTTGACATTTTGATTTGGGCCTAAATTAGGCCTACATTTAATTTATCACTTTGCTTAGCTTATTTAAGCTATTGTAAGGACTATAGTTAGGCAAGTTTAAGAAAATGGTTTTAAAAGCTATGGTGGGTAGGTTAATTGGATAAAAACATTTAAGCTATTTAGCTACATTCAAGCAGGAGTTAAGAGGTTATACATGATCTACTAAAAATGAACTCAATAATTTAAAATTGTATGCTCTGAGAAACATATAAGGTAAAAAGCTAAGAAATAATTATTTGTATAATCATGACTGTGTGTCCAAACAAGATGGGCTCAAAATGGTTTTAAATAACACAACTCCAGTCAACAAGTAACAAAATGAACTTCTCAGAGATTTATAAACAAAAACTAGCTACACATGTTATTATGTACAAACAAAAAGTTACAGTCTTAAGTTGCCAAAGTTGCGGTGGTGGGCTGAGTTAAAGAGCGTTTCCAAACTACCTCTTTTTATTCTTGCACTGTTTGACCAGTTTCCTCCTCTTGAGTATCATCTCGTAGAGGGCCTCCATACCTTCATGAAGACCGTCCCCAGTGATGGCGCACGCTGGCTGGACGTGCCACATATGAGTCGGGGACCCCCCGGGACCCCCACTGCCACTTCCCAACTCGTGGAGACCCAAGAGCTTCTCCAACTCTCTGGGCTCCCTTGCGCCGGGCAAGTCCTGCTTGTTGGCCAACACGAGGATGGGCACCCCCGAGTTATCGGGAGACTTGGCCGTCCGAACTAACTCCATCTTGGCCTCTTCCATCCTTTCAACGTCCACGCTGTCCAAAACAAACACTATCCCGTCCGTGCAGCGGGTGTAACTTTTCCACAAGGGCCGCAGCTTCTCCTGACCACCAACGTCCCACACTAAGAAGTTGATACCTTTCGCCTTCCCGATGGTCCCCTTGACCTTCTCGCAGTTGAACCCTATCGTGGGCACAGTGTTGAGGTATTGGTCGAACTTTAGGCGGTAAAGGGCCGTCGTTTTGCCCGCACTGTCCAAACCTAGCATAACGACGTGAAGCGTCCCTTGGGTGGATGGGAGGGCGTCCAAAAGGGACGAGTTCTTTCCCATATTGGCTCCCATGCCGTCACTTTTTCACGACATGTTACAACTTTTCAAGCTAGATTAAAAAACAAAAGTGGGTTGAGAATCAACGAAACCGAATCGCGGACATTTGTGTTACTTAATAAAGGCCTCGTACGGTCATGTGATAACCACATGGGGCCTGGCCATGGCTAAATGTATTTTGAAGAGATGAATTTTAATTCATTCTCTTGTGGTTAAATTATAGCAATAATTTTTATTTCGAGGTTTAGAGGATTTAACGAAAAGTGTGCCAATACCTCAAGTTACCGCACTACAGTTGGTTCTTTGTTTACATTCTCATTTAAAGGGGAAGCACAATTACAACATTAACACGGAAGAATGCTGGTAATATATCGAACCCTCACAAATTTACGTGTTCTTTTACGATAACCTCTATCTCTGTTGACCCACTTAAAGAGTACCCAAACAAATGAACCGTTACTGCTTCGGCACACGGGTTAGGTGCCGAGCTTCGAATACAGGTTTGTCTGCCTGGTTCACAGGTTGTGCTGCACTTGATCTGTTCACCTGCTATGAAATAGCACAATGCTCTTGACGTATTGTAAAGACAAACACAATAATTAGAATTACACGTTCGATGCTTGAAACACATACGTTTCACACTAATATAATAGTGAGCATTGGATTTCCAAAAAATTACTGAACTGGCAAAGCGCCAACAGATTATAAACAAAAATGAACTTATGTGTTTTAAATTAATTTTTATATAAATAGAATTCGGATTGCACATGCGCTTCCTGCGAGGCACTAAAATCAATCACATCTCCCGTAAAATTGCTATATAGCCTGTCTAATCCACTTTGCGCGTAATTTTATGCGATAAGGATTTTTCAAACATTTACTGTGCGGTAGATATTCCTAACTTAAAAGACTTCGTCTTGGTACACAGTTTAAGATTATATGAGGCTTGACACAAGAGTATTAAAAATTTAATGGCAAACTTAATAGTAACACAACTTCACGTGTGCTCATTGGAAAGAGGGTTGTTCCACAAATAAACAACTCATCCATAAAAACAATTTAAATTAGTTATGTTAACACAGCCACAGATTGATTAAATAATGCATCACATCATATTCACTGTAAACTTTCGCGTCAACACTAAACTGGAGTTTGAAAAACTTTCCGCATAGGGAATTATAACTCTACAATCCATAATAACCTATGTTCACATCTTGATAGACATAGATGTGGGTTCATTGAAAATGTTCGATTGTGTCACATCCACAAATCGAGACACTTTCAGTCGTCATGGTAACATTTCCATAGTAACAAATTTGCAAACTCCCAACAGTCTTGCTAGCTCGACCGTTACAGACTGAATTGATGCGAATGTCTCTTCTCAAATACGCTGCTGACCACATCTGGATAGTTCTAGGAATCCTCGCGTGGAGCAGCAAGCGCTGTGAAAGATAGTAAACTGGAGTTTGAAAAACTTTCCGCATAGGGAATTATAACTCTACAATCCATAATAACCTATGTTCACATCTTGATAGACACAGATGTGGGTTCATAGAAAATGTTCGATTGTGTCACATCCACAAATCGAGACACTTTCAGTCGTCATGGTAACATTTCCATAGTAACAAATTTGTAAACTCCCAACAGTCTTGCTAGCTCGACCGTTACAGACTGAATTGATGCGAATGTCTCTTCTCAAATGCGCTGCTGACCGCATCTGGATAGTTCTAGGAATCCTCGCGTGGAGCAGCAAGCGCTGTGAAAGATAGAAGTAACCAAAGTTCGTTTATATATAAAGAGAAAAAAAGGCTGGGACGCGGATGCCATGACTGGACAGCGATAACGTCAATGGCAGGTACTTGTCATAAAATACTATTTTTTACTAATTATATTGTGATGATAAGGTTATATCGTCTATTTTATTCTCTTGTCCTTATTTTATATACTTTTCTTTTATGACAACGTTATTTTTCGGTGATTTTTCACCATCCTCAATTCTGAGGAAAACCAATGTCATTTCAAATTATTGATTTTAAATTATGAGTTTAAATATTAAACATTAGAAATGGAAATAGTTAAGATAAACTATAATGGAATATACGAAATATTCAATAGATAATCATTTAAATTAACCAGATTATAAATACCTTATTTGTATTAAAGATGATTGATTTTACTTCTTACTATTGGAAAGTTTGTGACATTTTACGGTTTTATATGTAATAAGCTTTAGTGAGATTATCAAAAATATGCATAAAGCTACCAATATGAAGTTATAAAATTAAAAACAATTAATAAAATGGATAGTTTGGCTAATGTGACACAGAGTGTCATTTGTGTGATTAGTAAATAAAGATAGATATATTATTGTGATATTGTATATGGGGTGCGAGGGGTGGGTGGGGGGTGGAGGGTAGAAAATGAATATTCTTCCATATACCATCTCAAAAAATTCACAGCCGTTCCGATAGAATGGATTAAAATAAATCATCTTTATTACTTAATAAGACCTGAAGATTGTGTAACATCACCGAAACATGTCGTCGTCATAGAAGACTAAAGCTTATATAAAATAAGAAGAAGGGAATAAAAAATAATAGCTAAGAAAATATAATCTTATCATTTATTAATCCTTACCAAATAAATATGAACATTATTAAAAATAAAATGCATATGATATATTAATGAAGTGTGTTTGATATAGAAATAAATTAATCAGGTTGGGTTTATATTCAAATATTAACGTATAACTAAAAACAATAGTAGTGACTAGCGTACAGTGAACAATTTATTATAAAAATCCAACCTGACTTTTATTTTCTCCAAATGAAGGCTCAGTCCAACACCTTAGCTCAGTTGGTAGTGGGTCTGTCTTTTGAGCTAAGGGTCACGGGTTTTATTCCTGGCATGACCAAAAAAATTATCATTGGAAAATTTGGGTTTACCCTTTCCAAGTGATAAGTTAATGGCCGGGGGATGGATGTTGTGATTGTTCTATTATAGTATTCATTAAATTGAAAAAATAGCACATTGGCATTTTAAGGGAGAGTCTGTGGTGGACGTGTGGTAATCGTTGGATACAAATGTGTGCTCAATTAAGATCACGATCTATCAGATAGCATAGTCACCATCGACTTGGTGGTCGGCTTTATGCTGCAAATAGTACAATTATTATAAATTTACGAGGTCGCATTTCATGATGGATTAGAGAGCAAAGCTATAATTTTCTGTTAATTATGGTTACATCCTATATATAAGTTTATTAATAAGCCGTGTGCTTGTATAATTAATTAATCTGTTCAGAAAGTGCACTTTTAGTAACTAATGTTTTTTAAAGGAAATGGGAACGATAGCCAGATATTGGACAGAATGTCCGAAAATGGTTTTCTGCCCGATTATTATTCTACAGAAAAATTTCTTTCGTTTGCTATGGAAACTTGGTAAAAATAACTCTTTGTACCGCAAATAGAGTGCGCTGAACCTCATTGGTTCATATCTAATTTATGTAATTTCTATGGTGTTGAAAATAAAAATGAGGTACCTATTGGCCTTTGCATTGGTATTAAAAATTAGATATAATGGTGGCATTGGCTGTAGATTGGTTTTCACACTCGACCTAATATTTTGGCAGGTTATGTTTACTTTCAAATTTGTTGCTTAGATTTGTGTGTATTGTGAGCCAAATATTTCTTTTATCGTGAAAAATGTCATTTTTGGTGTAATGATGGCTGAAAATAGTGACGAGAATTCTTTTGGTAATGGCTACGAATTTGATAAATCCCTCCCTACGAGATATTATTTAGTGAACATGAGGATTTTACTTTTTACTTAGTATGGAAATAGCAACAAAGGACTCTGGAATTAGTATTGAGTATTGTAACAACTATCTTTTGCAATGTTCTCTTCAATACACAAGAAATATAATGTATTGAATTAAACTTTTATGTACTAGGAATGTTTCATTTCCCCTTAACATCGTACAAAGATTTAAGTTCTGCTGAGAAATGTGTAGAAATTAGAGGGCCAAAACAAATCAATCACAAACTATTGAAATATAACAAAAAATATAATGGGGCGAAAAGGGGCAATAGGAGCGAGTGCTTGGAGTTCTTTGCTTTGATTGTCTGTGGACAAACATACAAAACTCAGACCCCGCAACTCCCACCCGTTGCGGAGTTCAACATAAAATGAAATACCTAGGATATGGTGGATTAAAGTTATGAATAAGAATAAGAAATTTTTTAAAGTTGGTATTTATTTAACAGGCAATCAATCCTTTGAGAAAATATATAATTACTATAATGTGACAAAATTGACATTCACGAAATATTAGAGACATCATTAGCGTATGCAAGCAATATATATGTATATATTTAGGTAAAACCTGCAGGGTTTATATTATTAAACAAATTTTAATCTTTTAGTTAGTTCGCCATTATCATAAATTAACCCAATACTGTAAAATGGCATTGATCACTTAAAAAACAATATCAAGAAAATTAGCTATGAGTTCATATGTTACATAAAAAAAACAGATATTCAAATAAGCTATCCTTAGCTGGATAAAAATATTTCTCCTAAAAATTTAGAACCTATACAACAATTTAACAAGCCTAAAAATATTCATTCTGAATTCTACCCAAATATTTACTTTCAATCCTTTTTTATTAACAATCATACCATTTTGCCATAATAACAATGAATTGCAAACGTTAATGTTGAGACGTCATGGATAAAAGAACTATCATTTAATTTTAGAAGCTTTACTGAACCCATGAACATATTTAAATTTGTTATCAAGAGACCTAATAATACAATATTCATTAGATTCAAGATCGACTCTTTTGTCAATGGTAACATATCGTAAACTTCCTAAAGTTTATAGTCGATTTTTTTTTATTATCGAAGAACAAAAAAAAAGATCGATCATCGAGCGTATTTTCAATTATTATAAATTTAAGATTAAATTACCGAAAAAAAATATTGAATAAGAAATTTACATGATATAAATAAGAAATATTAATGAAGCCGAAAGGAAATTTTGACCTTAAATTTTATATTACTCGAAGCTAGAGCTTCTCCTGCTCTCAATCCGATCAAGTCCAAGAGTGACGTCTGATCGCTCAGACGCCATTATATTTTCAACGCAACCTAGAATAAGAACGACGGGAAAAAGGGGTGGGGAACACACATGGAATATTCGGGAACCACACACACGCATGAGAATATAAATTGAGAAGGTTATTTTCAGTCCAAAGCTCCTCCTAAACTAGGTGAGTAGAACATCTTCACAACAAAAGATCTTTGTCACTAAGATCTTTGGCACAGACCGATTGCACAATGGGGGTTCAGTATTAAATCCAACGCGCGGCTGAGTAGGTGTGTTTTTATAGTAACTCGAGTTAGTGTTCCCTGTTGACGCCAGCTGCAGAATGATGGGGTATGTTTAATTTCTTTTATTTGTACACTCATGTTGCTATATGCGACACTATAATGAGAATGAAAACCAGATACCTAGATTAGCTGTGAACGGCCTGCTTAGAAACAAACATGCAACAGCAAGAAGAACTAAAGGAGCTAAGAAAGAAATTGGAGCATGCCTTACAGCTCTTAGAAGGAAACAACCACCTAAAACAGTATAGCCAATATACCTTCTCTGGAAAAGACCATATGAGAGCCCTACAAGCTTTCTGTAGAAGTGTGAAGTCACTTTCAAGAACCAAGGGATGCCTAGGGAACTATGGCCACCCATAATGAAGAAAAAAACTCATCTATGATGCGGAAAACTGGTAGAAATTATACGAGAACAATCCCAACACATAAGAAGAGATGAGTACCAGAATCAAGGAGAGATTAGATTCGCAACACCTAAGAGTGAAACTACAGGCCAAACTATATGGAGAAGCTCAAACCAAAGACGTTCCAGTGGACCAATTTATCCTGAAAAAGGTCCATATATACAAGTATTCTTCCCTGAAACCTAAGAGGAACAGATAATTCTTCTCATAATATAAATCTTGCATCTTACCCTGATACCTTTTCTTGCCTCCTTCCCACTACCTCAACTTCTTTGGATCAACTCATAGAGATATTCCAGGTCATCCAGCGAGATTGTGTCCCAACTCCCCATCAAAATACTTCAGATTCTAAAAACCAAGCATTCCAGGGAGATATGCACCCCAGTCTGCAATGAAATTCTTGTTCGGAATGACACTATCATCCAGACTGCCCAGTAATAGCCAAGAGAAGAAACGAAAGAAACAGAGAAGAACAATTGACCAAGAACTTCAAGGGAAAGTAACAGAGTGGATAAGAACAGGACCAAGGTCACCCATAAAGGAAGAGGCCTTCTTAGAAATGCACCTTCAAACGGTGTTGCTACGGATCCAAATAAATACCAATTTTGGCACCTTCACCACTGTCATCGACACTTGTGCATCCATCAGTTTAATAAAAACCTCCATCCTAGATCCGCAAACTAAGTAACAGATACACCTCAACCCTATGAAGATACAACTAGCCAAGAAGGATACTGAGCTCTACGTCACAGGGAGTTGCACCATCAGCATCAACGTAGGAAGATTCCATGACGAAATAAGGTGCCGTAGCAGAATAACTCTCAGAATACCTCCATTTTTGTCATTATTGGCTAGTAGAGAACAATGCAGTTCTAGATTATGACAGGTTATTCTAATTCTTTGGAAAGCTAATAGAGAACAATTCCATTTGGTTAAACAAGACCGGCCTCCAAGCATTCTTTCAACGCAGAGGAAGTCAAACACTGTTTTGGAAAAGGACTACACCCCAACCTTATACACCACAAAACCTTCGACAACTATAACCCAAATAACGTGACCAACTGTACTCTCCAAACTCTCAAGGTCAACACTCAATTCCCAATAAGTGAACCTCACTATAAGTACTCCCCACAGAAAAGACAAATCATTTATCAACAAGTTGAAGAAATTATTAAAAACGGGGCAATAGAATACAGCACGTCCAACTATTACAGTGATTGTCAAAAAATCAGACAAGAAACCCAGATTTTGTGTGGACTATTGATTACTGGACGATATAGCCGAAGAAGAATACTGCCCCCGAATATACATCCCACAAATCTTACAGGAAATAAGAACAGCCAAACTGTTTAGCACTCTCGACTTTAAGGCTGGATACTGGCAAATCCCAATGTAGCCAAACTCCACACACCTGACAACGTTTCACACTTCTGAAGGGAAGACCTACCAGTTACGAGTCTTGCCTTTTGGGTTCAAGGAAGCTCCCGGGACCTTCCAGAATACAATGAGCAAACAAGTGCTTGCCAGATACCAAGGAAAATGCTGTTTTTCTTAATTGAATTACATCATAGTCTTCTTCAACAGCTACGAGGAGCATTTGGAACAACTGAACAGAATCCTTTAGAGACTCAAGTTATACAAACTCACAGTATTCTTGGACAAATGTGAATTTAGGAAAGATTTCTCAAGCTATCTTGGGCATCCTCATAGGGAAATTACTCCCCTCTTGGACAGATATATGCCATTCAAGATAATCTTCATTCTAAGAACAAAAGACAAATAAAAAAGTTCTTTGGAACATGTAACTGGTTGAGGGAGTTCATCCTTAACCTCTCAGAAATCATTGGACCATTAACTTTCCGAACGGGGAACAAGCAAAGATAGAAATGGGAACACATATAGGAAGAAGCGTTCAGGCAAATCAAGA
>CABFOW010009518.1:0-10505 GCA_902141385.1 Timema californicum | reverse complement strand
GGTGACCTGGCGGTCTAGGGGTAAGGTGTCAGACTTCTATGCTGGCGGCCGGGGTTCAATCCTCGGTCCCGGCAAAGATTTATCTGATTACCAAACCCTTCCTTCACCTCTGACAAGATATCTTGTAAATGTGAGGAATGCCAGGCCCTCTACCGTGGTTCGGATTCCACGTTAAACTGTAGGTCTTCCATTTCATCTCACAATCACCCAACCATTACACATTAGCGTAAGTGCGTAAGTACCCGAACGGGTAGTAAGACGCGGTGCTAATAATAATAAATAATAATATTTAGCACCGCATCTTACTACCCGTTCGGGTTATACGCTCAAGTACTAATTACGTTACTGCGATAAGGAAGAAGAAAGTTAAATTTAGAAGAAGTGTTGCCTCATTTGCGTGGAGAGAGGGAGGGTAAATTTTTTAAAAAAGTAAGAAACCACTTTCAGTAAATCCGACCAAGATTCAAACCTCGATCTCCCAGACAGCATAATCTATTGCGAGCGTGACACCTTAGAACCGTTCGATCACCGAAGCGGGTATTTTATTGATATTAAATTTGGGTGTTGGAATATTTTGGTGCTAAAATCTTTTTACGCGCAGATACCTCTTAAGCCGGGTCCATACGTGCGTTTTTCTTCCGTTTTTATTCAATTTTCGATATGACTCAAACAGTTGTGGAGAAAAATATTTGTTTTCATGTACGAGTATTTGTCGGGCATAGCGAGTAAAGAACATTGTTCCGCACGATAAGACTAATCATCGCCTGAGAGCGGTTCATCCACGAATACCGAATATAGAGCATGTGTGGACAGCAGGAGCAGTGGAACTATGTGGGGGACTCTGCCCCCCCTGGAAATAATTTGACCCTACTTGATATATATTTAAAATCCTTTGATATTATCAAATATGAAGCTGAAAGATGGACTTAAATCAAACTCCAAATGACTTATAGATGCATTCCATTGTCAAAAATTTGCCGGATAAGACCGCTTCAAATAACCACTAGACTAGAGGCATATAACTGGCAGAAAAAAAGTCAGGGGAGGGAAAGTTCTAAATAACTTCCAAGGTCATCCAAATTTCATAAATGTCTGGGGGACGACAACTCCGAATAGTTTCTAAATGCATGTCATTTTCAAGAATTTTCCGGCTAGGAGCACCCTAAATAGCCTAGTTTCTTAAATAACTCAATTTTAAAAAGTTTTTTTATTGGAAGACCACTTCTAAGATTATCTTCTAGAGTTATTTATCAATCCTAAACAATTAAGGTGAGGATCATTCTAAATAGCTTCAAGGGGCATCCAAATTTCAAAAATTTCTAGGTGAGGAACACTTTAACTAGCTTATAATTTATGAAAGAATATAATTTAAAAAAAAATCAAGGCGAAGACTACCCATAGCTTCTAAAGTGAACCATTTTTCAAAAAAAATGTTGAAAGAGGGTCACTCCAAATAGTTTAAAAAAAACTATCTGATTTAAAAAAATTGGAGTGGAAGGCCACGATTTATAACATGCATAAGATCAAATATGGATGAGAAGCTATTAAATGGCTTTAAACATAAATCTAACATTGTAAGTAACTATGCATTTTTTTTATAATTATGACCCTTCCCACCCCCCATTTGAAAATGATCTGTATCCGCCCCTGGCCCTAGAGATACATAGCTCCCGACCTGTTGATAGATCAATGAATATTGAGTGATACTCACGACCGCCAACTCACCAGGCAAAATATTACCTTTTTACAATGGCGGCGCAAGTGTTCACAGAAAGGCGGAGAGTGGAAAGTATAAAGAAAAACAATAATTACATCTGATAGAAGGGTAACAATAATTACATCTGATAGAAGGGTAACAATAATTACATCTGATAGAAGGGTAACAATATTCAGCCGCCAAGGACATGATAAAAAGAACGAGCATTTACGCTGAGTTCATACTACCCCCTTCCCCAAGATCTTTTTTTATTCTATTTATTTTCACAGGTTTTTTTTCCATTCATCACATTGATTTGAGATACTTAACGTGCACTTCTTGAGCCGATTGATTATATCAACACGTGACTTACTAACTGACTTAAATCCAACCCGATTCGATGGCCATGTGAGATAACGCGCTATTCTCGTGTTATACTAGACTTCCGATGATGGGGGGAGATCGAGGTTCGAATCTCGGTCGGGTGTACTGAGGGTGTTTTGTTTTCAAAATGATTTTCCACTCTTCCTAAATACACATTCCGGTACATTTGTTCTAAATTCGACTTTTCTCATCGCAAATCCATTTGCGTTATTGAAATACATTTACAAAATGGTTGTTTAAAAGTACAACCTTAAATTATTATTTCTTACAATTGATAACATTTTAACACATGGTTTATATGGGCTTAATAATATATGGTGTAGAGATTATCTGGTCATGTTTGAGATAAAGTGCACCCGCATCAGTGTGGACAGAGAATGAAAATTTTCCACAGGTAAAGCCCATGCATACAGCCAACTTCGGTGAAAGAAAAATACAAAAAAGGGGTGGTAGGGGGTGGGAATAAAAATGAGAAAAATAAAGAATTTTAAAAAAATGGAGCAATAAATAAAGAAGATAGCAAAGCTCTGCATACGACCATACCCAGGTAATCTAAACAACACTCGTGTTATTAAAAGTCTTGACTAGTTACTGCCGTAACAATCGTTACTATTTCTTGTAACGTCAGTCGTGTCATTTTTGTTTTTGTTAGTGTTTATGAGAATGGCTATGAAGCTGTATAACCTGGCTGGCTCCCAGAGGAGAAAAATTAAAGTGTTAACATGTTCTAAGGTACCTATTAAAACCATAAAGAGAGCAAAAAAAAAAAACAACGGCAAAGGCGCGACGTCGGAAGATTGGATGAAGGTGTAGTAGACATGAGTTTGAAAAAAACAAACCAGAAGCAGATCCTTTTGTTCTTAGTATTACGCCTCTTTACTGTCCGACTTGTATGTTCCGATACCTACAACTTATTCAAAGCGACAGGGTGGAAGGGTCTAGTTAAAAGGAGGATACCCCTCCTTGCTTTACCCTTCGAGGGAGTGTGCTATAATCACAATGCAGCCAGGATTTGAACTTTACTCCTAAATTCTGTATTTATTGGCATTAGATGACAGCGTTTGACATAGGCCAAGCCTAGGTCACAGACAAGTAAACACCACAAGACTCACAGCCTCCACGAGTCCTTTAACACGGGGATTGCTACGTGCAATCCCAAGTGACAACAACGCTCTCAAGAAGAAATTTTTAAAAAAAGTTCACATTAAAGATATTTTTTCAAGAGAAAAGATTAAAAACTGCCTTTTAGTGTCCATAAACCGTATTTCACAAAGCTAGGTTCAGGTATCGGCCCCACGCCCTTCCCACCTCCTACACGAGCCTACTCAGATTGTAAATTACAAAGAAAATGTAAAATACAATGTTTTTTCCCCCCAAATTAATGTTTGCAAACTGTCCAGTTGTAGACGTCTTCAAATATGTGGCTAGTTACTTGTCTGTAAAGGTTTGATAGTTGAAAGGGGGTGAGGGGGTGGGTTAGGGGGCAGGAGGTGGGTTTGCTGGTATCTGGACTATTGTGTTTGGACCGCCACCCCTTTACAACAATTAGGGAGTGAGTTGTTCCACTTGTAAGATGTGTTATCACTGAGAACTGCTACTAGCACCCCCCAGTGTCCGAGGACTGAACCTGGCTCAACGAGCGGAGAGAGACTCCTTAAGGCTGAGTGTCAGGTGTCTCGGTGTATGTAAGCTGTCTAGATGGCTGTCAGGTGTCCAGGTGTCTGTAAGCTGTCTAGGTGGCTGTCCGGGGTCCAGGTGTCTGTAAGCTGTCTAGTATGGCTGTCAGGTGTCCAGGTGTCTGTAAGCTGTCTAGATGGCTGTCAGGTGTTTGTAAGCTGTCTAGGTGGCTGTCCGGGGTCCAGGTGTCTGTAAGCTGTCTAAATGGCTGTACGGGGTTCAGGTGTCTGTAAGCTGTCTAGATGGCTGTCACGTGTCCAGGTGTCTGTAAGCTGTATAGATGGCTGTCCGGGGTTCCAGGTGTCTGTAAGCTGTCTAGATGGCCATCAGGTGTCCAGGTGTCTGTAAGCTGTCTAAATGGCTGTCAGGTGTCCAGGTAGCTATCAGCTGTCAAGGTGGTTGTCAGCTGTCTAGATGTCTGTCAGGTGTCCAGGTGGCTATCAGCTGTCTAGGTGGCTGTCAGCTGTCTAGATGGCAGTCAGGTGCTCAGGTGGCTGTCAGCTGTTTAGGTAGTCATTGTGAACGCACCTGCACTGTCTCGATGTGGTCCTGTGGGAGGATGTTCCAGGTAGAGATCACGACTCACTCAAGTGTGTGTTTACTCAAGAGGACTCGCCCACAGTGGCGCATGCGTGCTAATGACAAGAACAAACAACGCCGCTTACAATGTCTCCGTACTTGACTGCACTCTCCCAGAGGAGGGCTGGGTGGCGGGCCGTCAATCTCACTAGTCTCGCTCAGGTTTCACAGTCTCCCTCCAGGCCATTCCTGCTTTAAGCTCGTATACACACTCCGCACAAATACGACAAACAAGTTACGTGATCAGGATCGAACCTCGGTCAGAGCCGGTGGAAGATGGGCTCCTGGGACCAGTGCCGTGGCTTGGTGTGCTGCCAGTGTAAGCAGACTCTGGACTTTACTTTACTTGTGAATTGTTCTCGTAGCTCAGTTGAACACTCAATGGTCAGATATCAATGAACATACATCCGAATGTGAGGTGTTTAGAGCAGAGTCAATGTATGAGCTCTACTTACCCTGGTCAAATGGGGGCAAAGTGGAGGGAAAATATAACAAACACAGTTTTAACTAGCTCTACCTACCCTGGTCAAATGGAGACAAAGTGGGGGGAAATATAACAGGTATATTTTTAACTAGCTCTACTTACCCTGGTCAAATGGGGACAAAGTTGGAGGGAAAATATAACAGGTATATTTTTAACTAGCTCTACTTACCCTGGTCAAATGGGGACAAAGTGGAGGGAAAATATAACAAATACAGTTTTAACAAGCTCTACTTACCCTGGTCAAATGGAGACAAAGTGGAGGGAAAATATAGCATATACAGTTTTAACAAGCTCTACTTACCCTGGTCAAATGGGCATAAAGTGGAGGGGAAATATAACAGATACCGTTTTAACAAGCTCTACTTACCCTGGTCAAATGGGGACAAAGTGGAGGGAAAATATAACAGGTATATTTTTAACTAGCTCTACTTACCCTGGTCAAATGGGGACAAAGTGGAGGGAAACTATAACAGATACAGTTTTAATAAGCTCTGATTACTCTGGCAACACTCCACGATACCACTATATATGGCAGACATATTTCTGATTGAGCTAAGTTGTCGTACTAATATAAGTCAGTAACTTATTAGTTTTTAATTACCGATAATTTTTGTTACTTCTGTCTGATCTAAGTAATAACGTGACCCTTCCTTTAAAAACAAGTGCCAATTATTTGTTTTTCAATTATGCAAATATTTTTAATAGTCCCTACATTGCTTGCTGGCACATAATGGATCCTTGTTGGTCAGCACTTGGTAGAAAGAGGGGGGAAAAAAGGAAAAAAAGTCTTAAAACTTTTAAATTATTTTTATTCTTACTATTGTGACATTGAACAAGGACACTAAAAATGTATTTCGCTATTAACATAATATTGGCCTTGACAAAGTAATACAATGTGCTAAAAGTTATGATGTAATAGATTAGAGTAGGTTGTTGCCTTATTAAAAAAAAAAGTTATACAAAGAGCGAGAAAGAATTATGACGTTTTTTACCTCCCTCCATAGCTGTCCACTAACCAATAGCAGATGCATTTTAGTAGCCCGTCTCTTTTTTAGCAACGCTGTGGATGTTGAAATTCATACTTGACCTTGATGATTATTTATTTGGCACTGCGTCTTATTACCCATTCGGGTTATAAGCCTAAGTACTAATTACACCGACGAATTAGAAAGGTTGAATTTAGAGGAAGTGAAAACCCACGTTTGCGTGGAGGGAGAGTGGAAAACCATTTAGGGAAAAACAACCGGCCATTTCATCCAACCGAGATTTGAACCTCGATCTCCCCATCATCGCCAATCTAGTCTATTGCAAGAGTGACGCCTTAGACCATTCGGCCGCAGATGCAGGTAGGGATATTGAAGTGACTTGTAGAGCATTGTACTGGAAGGGGTACGCCAAGACAATACTACCCCTTCCACCTGAAGTAATTACGAAGAATATTCGGATATTTATAGTAATATTATTATTATTATCACCGCGTCTTACTACCCATCCGGGTTANCGTCTTACTACCCGTTCGGGTTATACGCACTTACGCTAATGTGTAATGGTAGGGTGATTGTGAGATGAAATGAAGGACCTACAGTTTAACGTGGGATCCGAACCACGGTGGAGGCCTGGTATTCCCCACATTAACAAGTTGTGATTAATACACGTCTTGTCAGAGGTGAAGGAAGGGTTTGGCAATCAGATAAATCTGTGCCAGGCGAGGATTGAACCCCGGACCCCCAGCACAGAAGTCCGACACCTTACCCCCTAGACCACCAGGTCACCCTGCTCCAGTATAAACAAAGAGTTTAATTTTAGTCCCAAGGAGATATCTGTAAAGGATGTCCTGGAATTTAATAGCAACATTTTCGCCTCATTTAAAAAGTTTCTCATCTAATATTGCTATGCTCATGACAGATATTCAACAACTGTTGAAATCAGAATGAAAATAAAATTAAACTCTTTTTTTCCACTGGAGAAATATTCTATTTATTTTTGACAGAAAATATTTTGCTCTAAAAATTGCACAAACACTGAACTTTTTCTCCCGTCCCCTGAATCCCCCTCACCTTAAATAGGTGGGGTGGGGGATGGTGACGATATTCAAATTTCAGCCACGGTGACATGAGACTGTGTCGGCCAGCTTAACACCACCTTAAGGTGAGATTATAGGAAACTCGAACTGAGCTAATTGTCACCCCCTTCCCTCTTTTGACTCTTTTATCGTGGGCCTTGTATCTGTAGGTACAGTAGCCCCGTGACATCTTTGGTGCTTGACTGACAGCTCACAGCTCACTTCTGACAGTCAACATTTAGGTATATACAGTAGCCCCATGGCTTCTTTGGTGCTGACTGACCGCTCACAGCTCACTTCTGACAGTCAACATTTAGGTATATACCTACTTTTGACCGTCAGAACTGACAGCTGCTAAACATATGTCTTTGCAGATCATATGGTTCGGCGTAGGGATACATAATTTGGTCTGGTAACTTTTCAAAGCCACCAGTTAGCACCAAAGAAGCCATGGGGTTACTGTATGTGCTATGAACCAGGATAGGGGGAGGTGCTTGTGGGTAAGTCACTGATGAAGACTTGATTTTCAACGCGTTTTTTTAGTGTTTCTATCTATAGTACAAATACCCGCCTCGGTGGCGTAGTTGGCTAACGCGCTTCTCGTTTTGAGCTCGACTGCCGAGGACGGGGAGATCCGAGGTTCGAATCTCGGTCGGGTGAACTGGGGGTGGTTTTTCCTAAATGGTTTTTCACTCTCCCTCCACGCAAATGCGGGTTCACTTCCTCTAATTCAACCTTCCCAATTCCTAATCCATTAGAGTAATTAGTAATTAAAGCGTATAACCCGAACGGGTAGTAAGACGCGGTGCTAAATATTATTATTATTATTATAGTACAAATGTGATTCTTTATTTACTTATTACACTATTTATCCCGATTCCTAGCATGTAGCTCGAGACTTAGATCTACATCTTGAATTCTACATCTTGAATTAACATTACATCTTTTAGCTATGCTCTTTTTTTAAACTCAATAATAAGTTTAGAAAAAGCACCTAAATCTAAAAGTCCTATCTGTCCTTCTTTCCTGTACCTAACCTACTAGTTTATCCACCCCGGGTATATTACGTCCCCCGGTACCCTGCCCCTCTGGGTGTCCCACCCCACTTTTGGATTCAATAATCCCCAGTTAGGCAAGAGCCCCGGCGGGGTGCGGGGATCCCCCTCCCCGCCATCTGGGGAGGCGCCCTACCGGAGATTTCGCTCCGCTTACTACTCACAATATTATTATTAATATTATACGGTTATTGAACATAGATACCCTGGGCTCGAGCGATGGCCCTCTACCACAAATAATGATGAACCGGCGTCCTAGCCCACGTAGTTCCGAATCGAGCAGTGACCCCTAGACTGCGATATTGTTTAGTCAGCCACGATGGCTGGATCTCCTACAGTTTATCCCCTATGTGGTCATCTTCTCTATTCTATTTGTTTACAGGCTAATCATAAAAACCTGCAACCCTCGTTTCGTCATTCACAATCCACAACACACAATATAATACAAACAAACCTTCCAATTTTGGACATGCGGTTACATAATTATATATATAATTTTTTTAAAAACTATATTACTCCGATAGATAAGTTTGGTTTAATTTTCCACACAAATCTTGACAGTAATTGAACAGCTGTCATGAGCACGGCGGAATTTGAACAATAATAGTTCTAATATATATATATATATATATATATTTTTAAATAAAGAACCCTGTCCAATTTATGTGACAAATATTGGATAATTGTATTCCATGTTGTTCCCACGACACCTTTACTGTAAGAGAGGCGAGCAAGTCATGGAGTGCGATGTACTATAGCACGGAGGTAGCTCAGTACATAGCACACACACACACACACACACACACACACACACACATGCTGTGTATATAGAGGCTGACCTTGCCTGGCTTCACCTCGATTGTTTCCAAGTTTTCGGGTGTGGCACCTACACAGCTCGCCAAAGATAGGCCGTCACGCCATGGACTAACGAGAGAAGGATACATCCATTACATGGACTCTTATCTGTACTGGCACAGTACTATCTTAGTAATAAGGCCCTTTTCAGAAAATATGTATATACACATTTTACACGAACAGTCGATAGGAAATATCCGAACGTCAGAAAACCAAGTGGGTTCATTACGTTCCTGGGGGGAGCTGTCCGGTACTAGGAGAACAAACAGGGGAGGAGGGAAATACAAATTACAATACAATGTGAGTCGTGACCCCACATATTAAACGGCATCATTTGATTCACAAATATCCATTCCATGCTCCTAAACAAGTTTACCTTTCGTTTCTCGGGCATTTAGCTCTTAATAAATAACAGATATATATGAATTTTTGAACTTTTCGGGTTACATGGTGGTTTAGGGGTAAGTTGTCGGACTTCTGTGTTGGGGGTCCGGGGTTCAATTCTCGGTCCCGGTACAGATTTATCTGATTGACAAACCCTTCCTTCACCTCTGACAAGACATCATGTGAATGTGTGGAATGCTAGGCCTCCACCGTGGTTCGGATTCCACATTAGACTGTAGGTCCTCCATTTTCATCTCAAAATCACCCTACCATTACACATTAGCGTGTGTATAACCCGAACGGGTAGTAAGACGCGGTGCTAATAATAATAAAAAATAATAAATGAGCTTTTCACAGTTGTAAATGTCAAATTTTAAACTAGCTCTACAAGTTTTTGTTCTATAACCCCATGGTTTCAGCCCGACAGTGAGATATACCGACAAAGCGGTGTCGCCGTCTGTTGTAGATGATAGTGCCAACATTTTAGGATAGAGGTATTAATTTGGTCAGTGCAACGAAACATCCGGCCACTAGTATCAGTTTTCTAGACAGGAGCCGCTACTTATTTATTCAAATAGCTCCTGCATTTGTCATCACAAGGCTGAGTTTTATCCTGTTGCAGACTCACAGAGCAATTTGGAAGCATGGAGGACTGAACCAGGGACATCTAGATCAGTAGCCAGGTACTCAGACCACTACAATACAGAAGCTGTCCTATATGTATAAACACCAAACTAAAGTACAGTTAAAGGTTTGTGGTCGATATTCAACTTAAGCGCGACATCAGATTGGCACTATAAAAGTTACCTAGGCATCGCCCCTTGGCGCATGCGCACAAACTCTCGTCCCTGCTAGCGAGTAATCCCTGTCTCGCTGTTGAAACGCAGGTGGATGACTAAGTTCCAATTTTCTTTTCTCCATGGGTGGGAGAGTGTTCTTCACTTTAATATTTATGTTATTTGTGTAATACCCGAACGTGTGTCATAGCCAAGATGTGTGAATACACTTGATATCATCTCTGAGGGGGAGCAGCGTGGCTACCATAGGGAAAAAAGCGTTTGTCATTCTCTTGTTTCCGTGTGGTCCATTCTACTTCAAATACAAGACAAGTTTCGAAACAATGGTTAGTCGAGGTTGCCGGTAGCTCCTTCTTACCCCCAGCACACCACCTCCAGGCTTAACTAAGAGCGAGGAAATTTGGCCAGTAGCTCATTCTTACCCCAGCACACCACCTCCAGGCTTAACTAAGAGCGAGGAGATTTGGCCAGTAACTCCTTCTTACCCCAGCACACCACCTTCAGACATAACTGAGAGCGAGGAGATTTGGCC
>CABFOW010009517.1:0-13605 GCA_902141385.1 Timema californicum | reverse complement strand
TAAGTTCTCACAAAAGAATGGTGGATATTTTAAATGTTTGTAAGTCGTGTACACGAACTAAAACTCGGTTACACTCGAGCTGCTGGGCTTGTTCCTGTATCGCTGGTATTTGTTGCAGAGTATCTTTAAGGTTCCCGGTTCGCTTTCCGGGAATATGATCTCGACGCTGCGGACCAAACTTTCCGAACAACGGAGGAAGTCTCAGCGCGAGAACAGCCGGTAGCTGCGGGACTGGGTTGACCCTTTGGGGGGACAGCTTCTAGTCACGAAAAGGGTCCTTTACTGGTGGCCAAGGATGGCTGAACAAGGAATACTGTGACAAAGAGCCTTCAATCTTAAGACAAGGGTCCTCTACATTCTGAGCAAGGTTTATTCAACCAGTGACAAAAAGTTTTGTCATACAAGACGCCTTAAAAGGATCCTTCATGCCCAAGGTTGGATTTTGTACACTTTAAAAAGGACCCTTACACATCAACAAAGTTGTTTCGGGTGTCAACTACAGATATTTAACTGTTTATCAAGGATCCTTATGTACTGTGATTAACTTTTATACCTTCTAAGGACATGTACACTTTGCGAAGTATCCTTAATACTAAACATAAGTTATGTGATAGCGTGACAAAGGTCCTTCGTGGTTTGACGAGGACCTCCATCATTAGTGCACCGACAGAAAAATGTACAGTATTTTGACTTCCCTTCAAACAAGTTTTGTTCTTGTGTGGTATTTGGTTGACTCGGGCGAGTAATCACGTCTCCTGATATTGACAAGGAAATGTCTGTACAGTGTGACAAACCTACCCATACTCCCCCGAGTGATTTGTACTTATAAGTTGTTTTCTAACGTGTGGTTGGTTACAAAGGCCACAAGGGTTTTTTTACCTGTGATTTTGTTCTTTTTTTTGAGTTTTGCATTTGTTTAGAGTAGTTGTTTTTGCTGATTATGAATCTCAAACTCAGTTCTTGCGAAGGTCCACATATGTTTGTGTTGCACATTGGTCCACTGGCTGGTGCACAATATTACTTTACAACCAGACAGTTATTAACTAGGGATGTACCAAGTACACTCTTTTAATTCAAGGCAAACTCAAATCAAATATATAAAATAGTCTCAAAGATGAATCCAAGTTCCAATATTTTTTGTTGTTTTGTGTTTAAAAAAATCATATTTTTCGTATTTTTATAACTTTATGCACGATTGTTTGTAAAACTTCGTTCTTATCCGATAAATGAAGTTACTATCACAATATGGAACATATATTTTTAGCACCGCATCTCACTACCTGTTTGGGTTATTAGCATATTTTGTACCATTACGCTAATTGGTTAGGGACGAGGAAGGTTAGATTCAGAGGAAGTTTAGCCACATTTGTTTGGAGGTAGAGAGTAAAACCATTTGGTAAAACCTCCCTCAGTACAACCGATCGAGATTCGAGCCTCGATCTTCCAGTCATCATCAATCCAGTCTCTTGCGAGTGACGCCTTAGACCATGCGGGCACGGAAGCTGGTTAGGGTGCAACTTGATTACTTCTGGTTTTTCATACGGGTATTACTCTGCAATATACATAAGAGCTCAGAATGGCAATACAGTAAAACCTCGATTATCCGGACTAATTAGGACTTAGGCTAGTCTTTATAGCCAAAAATATAGATAATTTATCTTAGATAAAAAAAAGGATTTAACATTAACTTTATTATATTTGTAAGAAGGTATAGGAAAGGTGGATAAAAACTTATAAAAGAGACTAACACAATACAACTTTCACACTCCTCCCTGACGAGTTCCGATAGAATGAAACCTAGGTCAGGGTATTGGGCGGTGACGATAGATTTTCTTCAAGAGACATCCATTACCTCTTTGTCCAGTTGCAGCAGTGTAAAGTGTGAACTGTGTTCTTCTTTTCATTATAAAGGCCATGTTGTGTTCATCCCTTTTATCTGTTTCTATCCACCTTTCCTGTACCCTCTTCCAAATATAATACAATTACCTCATAAAGCGGAAAGAGGTTTTCCTTATAAAGATACTCTAACTTTATTGAAACTATAATACTAAAATAAAGCATATTATAACGCATTTACTAGTACATCATAAAATAAATTACATGTGTGTTTATTATGCAACAAAACATAAAAAAATAATCTTTGAAACCTTTTGTTTAAAAATGAGGTGGCCCAATGGCTAGATAATTTTATAATAAAGTGTTATCACTTTCCTTTATTATAAAACTTTGAAACCTTTTGAAATTGATTAAATACCATACATAAAACTCTGAAAACTTATGAAAAGGTTAATTCAAAAAAATATTTTGTCCCAATTTCAGGAAAACCACTGCCGAGATACAAATCCGGATGACCGGTGTCCGGATAATCTTGGTCCTGGTTAGTTTAACCGTCACTATTTTTTTAATTGTCAAAAGCCAGAATTATTTTTCTAATCATAGTCTATGTTGACATCTTTTCAAAGCCAAGTCGAAGTTTTTCACACGTCTATCTTGAATTAAATGCGACATTCACTTGAATGAACGGTAAAGTAATCTTCCAATTATATTCAATGACTTTAACATCTCACTCATTCAAAATACTCGCCTACACTTGGAATTAGAATATCCTTTCACTTGTAACAGAGAAAACATTCTGTGCTAGTTTCAACATGAAAACTTTGTTCAAAATTTAGAAATGTTGAATTCAAATCAAAAGTTTTTAAGGATTTGAATTAGTTTCGAAGTTCAAATCGAGAAGACAAATATTTTTAATAATTCATTTAACTTTTAATATAAACCTAGCATCAATGTTTATTAAATAATAATTAATGTTAACAATACATCTTTTGAAAGTCACACAGCTATTATTTATATTTTAGTTTAATGCAAGGGTCCCCAAACTACAGACGCTTTGACAAATAAAAAAAACACTATAATTTCAATAAGGAGTACCGAAATAATGTTCCTTGTAGCCAGGACATGATCATCTGTTTCCATCTTGTGGCCGGGTTACTTTAGTAAACTGCCTCCATCTTCCTTTATTCTTCCACCATTCTTTACATCCCTTGCGGTCTTTTCCATACATACTTTATTTCCAACATTTTCTTCTGTATCCTTGTTTTTTCCATCCTCATTACATGCGCATGCAGTACACAAAATATCTTTATACCTCCCGTCATAGGCAGCTGTCGACGGTACTGTAAGCCGCCAAACTGCGGTGGAGAGTTCCTCGGCACTCGCTGCCCACGTTTCCCAAAGTCTGTTGAAAGGGTCCGAGGAACACTTCCGATTGGGGAGGGCGGTGGTGATATTGGCTACACAGCTTAGTATATTAATTAATTTTGGAATTGTTTAAAAAATTATATTGTTCAACTCTCGATTTGGCTTTTATAATAATTCATCATAAAATATTTAATTTACAATTTGACTTGAAAAAAAAGAAAGTGTTGTTCACTTTGAATTAATTTCCAAAGTTTCGGTGAAATATTTGAAACAAACGTTTTCCGAGGCATAATATTCGATTCGCGCCGGTAAGCTTAAGATTTGGATTCAATTTGAAATAGAAAATCTTGGCTTCGCACGGGATTGTCGACATGCGACTTTTTGTTGTTCACTTTGAATTAATTTCCAAAGTTTCGGTGAAATATATGAAACAAACGTTTTCCGAGGCATAATATTCGATTCGCGCCGGTAAGCTTAGGATTCAATTTGAAATAAGAAATCTTGGCTTCGCACGGGATTGTCGACGTGCAAATCTTTTTAAAAAGCTTTATATTTTGGTAGTCGTCTTGTATTCATCTAAATACGATAAAGGTGATTATGTTTTTTCTAGACCTGTAATATATTTGTAATTGGAAACAAGACCATGTCGTAGAAGTGTACAATGTATTGTATTGTTGATGGAGAAGTTTAGATACTTATGCTCTGTTATTTGGGACTGGTAAACTATTGTTTACCTTCACTTTGTTTACAATCCTAGTTTTTATGTTGCAGCTCGCAAATTATAATATAATTATTGTGTATTGTACAAGTGTACAGTTTGATATGTTTTACAAAGATTATTTATACCATGGATTATACTAAATCTGGCAGGAAGATGTATTTACACTATTATTACAATAAAAAGCAATATAACAGTACATATTTTATTTGGTAATGTGCACATAAACAAACTTATAAAATAAACTCGATGAGTATTAAAAATAAATTAAACAAAATGTTATACATAAGATTATCCTCAACTACTATTTACAACAATATTTTTCTATCAAAATGTGACTTTTTTTTCCTTAACAACTTCGTCAGAATGCGTTATTTTCAGACCAAACAGTTCGTGTTGGTAATACTTGAAGCGAGCTAAGACGGTCGAGGGTTAGGAGTTTTTTCCGCTCTCCAACAAATCCTTGGCTTCGTTTGATCTTAGATGCCAGCAGCGGGGACCCCCCTCTGTCTGGGTGGTTCAGAGACATTACCCTGCGGTGCGCCTCCTAAGCAACAGACAAATACACCTCGTCTAATTGGGCAAGGATCTTACTGGACAAGGAACATCTCATATGGTCTAATTGGGCAAGGATCTTACCGGACAATAACCATCTCATATGGTCAAATTGGGCAAGGATCTTACCAGACAATAACCATCTCATATGGTCAAATTGGGCAAGGATCTTACCAGACAATAACCATCTCATATGGTCAAATTGGGCAAGATGGCTATGTAGAGCAAGCAATTTTCCCAAACTCACCCGTATCTTGAGTTTGGAGGCTGTGGGGGATATTCCGAGTATAAGGCTGGCTTCCCTCTTAGTCATCCTGGGTTCAAACCCGCCTTTGTAGTACTTGCTGTTAGCAAATGCCTGTGAATAAATAACCGACAGACGAGTGTTAGTTTTGGAATTGGAGGTCGGAAAACAACTAAACACGCACAACCTGCCTCTAACATGGCTGTGAACTCTTGTCATCCGTCGGCCAACGTGTAAGTTAAACTCACAGTGGAATTAGGGAACGACTTCATGGCTTCGTTGACCTTCTGAGTGACGGCCGGCGCCGACCTGATAATGTGCCTTCCAACAAACCCAACCGCGGCCAAACCAAGTCCGGCTATAATCACCGTGCTGGCCTGTACAACAGAAGGAAGACATATTTGATAGTTGTGTTCTTGTTCAGGGCAGTTTCTCACTGAAATTTGAGAGCTTTTTTTTTTATTTTTGCACCGCACGGAAAGCCAATGGTGAGGTTTTTTTCGGCGGAAAGTAAACACTTTGTCGTGTTTAGGTTATACACCTATGTACTGACTACACAAATGTGTTAAGGATGTGGAAGGTTGAATTCAGATAAAGTGTACCCACATTTGTGTAAAGAGAGAGTGGGAAAACCAACTTTGGTACACAACTGCGATTCTAACCTCTATTTCCCTGTCATCAAAAGTCTAGTCTAATGACAGAGTAACACTTTTAACCATTTAACCACCAGATTGGGTGTGAAAGTTAGGTTTCAGAGCTGTTAAAGGCTATCAGCTGGCAAGATGGACTATGAAGAATAAGGGGGGGGAGGATCCATTGGGAGAGAAGCAGAAGAAAGTTGGATAATGTTTGCGGTACCAGATGTGAAACTTGGGAATTAAGGTTAAGTTTATAGGTTTATTTTAGTGTGCACTTTATAAACATAGATCACTATTGGTAGGGTACTAACTTAACCTAGGACAGCACACCTAATAACAGAGCTAGCCGTAATATGCAGATATTTACTAATTCAATGATATACTAAGTTAGCCTTTAAATAAGTGAAGAATATAATTGTCAGCAGCACCGAGAACTGAAGCTAGGTCCCCGAAATGTATGATTTACCTCAAAGTTACAGAAATGTAACCAAGGTTGTTAACTATTCCAACCACTGTGATCTCTCCCAATGGTTCAGTGGTTTGAGAGGTCGAGTTTTCAATTGGATAATTTACACATGGAGATTATAAGCGAGCGTTTGGTTGTAATGTGAAATGGGGAAATATTTTATTAAGACAATTAGTGAACAGTATAGTTTAGAACTATTTTTATATTGAATAGGGGGTTGACCATTTCATATAACATCCACATAGAAATTATTATTTATAAAAAATATAACACAAATTGAGGTTATGTAATATGATGGTTGCATCATGAAATGCATAGGTTGGTTTTATTTTATTTAAAGGTATGTAGTTTCAAAATTAATATTGCTATATGAAAAATTGACTTACCATTATAATTTAAAAAAATTGATGTATTTTAATTCACTAAAGAAGACTGGTAGATGCTAAATAAAAATATGCCTGCTTTTGAAATGATTTAATATTACTTCCATTATGTAGCGGGCTGAAAAGCTCCACATCCACGATAAACTAACCGTTTTTATCCAACGTTGGAAAAATTAATAAAACTAACAATATAATATAGTTCCAAAAAGAATCATAGATAGCGGATGAGAGCATATTTGGTTATAAAATATATCATAGATACCGCCACAGAAAAAATAATTCAATCAAAGAAATTATAACGAGCTATAAGGTTGCTATCAGTTACAGAAATCCCTTATCTATGGTTACAGATTATACAACAGTGGATTAAGGCGGGGTGCTAGTGAGAGCGAGTTTAGTGCATTAATTTTGCAGTTTTTATAGCACAAACATCTTTTGGCCAAGATAAATCAAATATTTCTTCTATAGAAACATAGAGTTTTGTTTTCTGCACTTGCTAATATCAACAGTTATGGAAATTCTGTCATGAGCATGGCAGCATTTGGTGACAAACTTTTTATGTGAAGAGAAAAGTTTGTCACCAAATGCCCCCATGCTCATGACAGATATTCAACAACTGTTGATATTAGCAAGTGCAGAAAACAAAACTCTAAGTTTCTATAGAAGAAATATTTTTATTTATTTTGGCCAAAAGATGTTTGTGCTATAAAAACTGCAAAAATACTGCCCTAAACTCACGCTCACTAGCACTCCACCTTGGTTGGTAGTTTTCTTATATACTAGCTCTTTAACCGAATCGGTTGATGCATAATCAAATAAATCACCTCTCAACCGATCTTTGTGTCTCAGTAATTACTCTATATTATTTATTTAGGCCTGCAGCCACTGAAGGCGTAAAAAGATGCGTCTTGATCAGTTCATCATCAATAGCAAGCACCGTCTGAGAATGTACACTTAAGCGTAACAGCAACTTAAATACAATTTCCTCTTTTATAAAACAGACTAATCCAAAAAAAAACATATGATACAAATTGACAAATTCCTATAAAATTAATCATTATATAATTGAATTATCTAAGTAAATATAATAAATAGTATTGACTGTTTCTTTATTAGCCCTTCTTACATTAAAATGTCCTTAAACACCTAACAGCCTTGTATTGCATCTATTCCAGTGTACTATCACCACCCGATATTAAATAAAATTTATTAGATGTCCACTTTGAGCTCAGCTTCAGGTGATAAAATCTTTCGACTGTTAGCTTATAAATTACATTTTATCATTGATGTTAAAATTGTGACTTGTAAAATATTGTAAACTAAACTGTAATAAACTTAAAATTTCAAAAAACAACTACGTTTTCGTTATGATGTTGTATATCTTTGTATTACATTTACCTAAATATACGCTAGTTTCATTTTTAACAAAGAAATTAAAATAACACATTCAATCTCAAGTGAGCTTTAGTGGTAAAAAAAAAAGTCACTTAGCTTTTACGTTAGTAAAAGTCCCTGATTCTCTTTAGTATAAAATAAAATAACTAACACTGAAATGTTTCTATAGAATCAAATAAGTTGTGTATTCCATTAAATCCAAAGACTTTGGCCATTAATTATGACGCTTTAGAATAAATTTAGTATAAGATTGAATTTATATGCTTTGGACAAGAAAATTTTACAGTAGTATTCAGATTCAGAAAAATTGATTCTAAAATATATCACCCTTCAGGATTAAAGGAAAAAGCACTTTGGATGTCAACGTATTCAATATATTTGGTTAGGATGTTTTTAAAAAAAATATTATAAATATACTGGAGAGTGGAGGAGGTAACATAATCATGAGCCACCTACTTTGTACTCATACCAAGACAAGGATAATCTAATCCCGCAGATTACACTAGGCAGGACAGCGTGAATGAAAGATTGGAGAACCGTATTCAGGGTTTGACTTCTAGTTACAATGGTAAGAGACCATTGGTAAGACCTGGCCTCACATGGAAGGATAACATTAGAATTACCTGAAATAATTAGGGTATAGTGATATGGATTGGATAGAACTAGCTCAAAATAGGGATAAGTGCCGTACTTTTGTAAGTGTGACAAATAACTTTTGAGACTCTAATCTCAAAGAGTTTGTACTAAGCACCTTGGTTTTTAATACAAATATTTTATTTATAATATTATTTGTTCGACCACTTTTTTTGGCAAAATTTTGTATAAAGTAACGCTGTATTCTAATTCTGTATATAAAAATTAGTGTTACTAATAAATTAAAAATCCATTACAATCATGAGTAAATAATTAATTATATGTGTGTATGGCTAATAATTTGATAATAAATAAATTTATTTTTTCTCAATTTACCACATTTGGTAGTTTTGGGAATTTTAATCACTATCTACACAATAAAATGAATACTCAATGGTTCAATCTTTGATACGGTACATAAATTGGGCACGTCCTATTATGCGACTATTCCTGTACTTTTTGATTTCTGAGTCCGATCACAAGAACTAAATAATAGTCGAACCTTACTCTATTAACATGCACATTCAACAGGGACAGGAATACTATAAATACTATGTAAGGCAATGTTGGTACTCATTAAATGAGAATAGCAAATTCCCGCGTAAATTCTAGTAATAGTTAACGATTCTTGTGAACTTGATATTTGTTGCATACAATATTTAAAATAATGGCAGGCAGGGATTATGTTGCCGATAAAGGTAGAGTACCAGATTAATAATTCCATTATTCATTCCTATTTTCTTTGCTTACTATATTCTTACAATTAATATATTCCGCCTGATTGAAAATTATCAGTCAATGCTCAAAGAAAAGTTAAAATTATCGATGTAGGCCAATGTATTGCTATTTAGTAATTTAAAACATTAGACCCATAGTGAAGCCCTCTTGTGAATAGTTGGTTCAAATTCTTCATGGGGCCCCACATTCATGACCAATCGTGAACAAACTTTAAATTGAGCTTTCACAATATTAGTTTTGTCAGAAAAGTTTGGTGTACTTTAAGATGAAATTAAGGTCACTAACATAGCTTCAAACAAAAATAGATTGAATAAAAAATAATTTGCTAAGTAATTAAAAAAAATAGCACATGTATAAATCATAAAAATGTACTCAACTTGTGAGATGAATATTTCTATAAACACTAACAAACATGGTAACTACGTTTGTTGCATTTGATTTGTCCTTAAATAGACAACCACATTGGAATCCATTCAAACCGCCTGTCCTTGCTCTGAGCTTGGATCTTTACACATATACAAAACTTGCACAAAATTCATTTCTTAGAAGCATCATCATTTTGGGGTTTGGTCTTCATATCAATTGAAATGTGTTTTTCTTGTTGAATGATTAATTTCCAGAGAAACTGAGGCAGTTCTTGTGCGAGTTTGCGACTGTCGACGGTGATGGGCACAAGACCTTCAAATATGCCAACATGATGACAGATTTAGCGCACAGAGAACTGGTACGTTTATTGATGTTGGCTTTTAGGTTGGACAATTTATTTAACAGATTGTGGCGTCCCCATTTATCCCTTATTCTCTACTAGCACACAAGAGAGTTTGGGGGCAGCCACGGGGTTTGGTCACTAGTCTACTGGTTCGACACTGAAGTGCCAGGTTTTATTCTCTAGAGGTTTAATATTCTGAGAGAGCCTAAACCGATAAATGTCTTGAGTTGGTCGCATTTCTTCCCGAGGTCCACTGTTCAGTCCTCTTGGACACCGCTCTCTCATCTCTGATCCATAACCGGCACCCTGGCAAGCATCTATCCGCAGTCCTGGCATAATAACGGCTCGGAGACCATCGGTGCCATCTTCAATTTTACACCACTCTCCCGGTAGGACCAAATCGAGGGCGGAGCTGTGGTCCAGTGGCTAAAAGTGCCAAGGGCTGTGTTTCTCACGCTTGAATACGCTAACTACGCTTGACTACGCTAACTGCGCCTGACTTGGATGGGGCCTCTACTTGGTTCCGTTATGTTAAGTTGGCTGAGATCTTAGCTTATCTTCACATTATACATCTCTCAGGATACGGGCTTACAATTAACATGATAGTGGATATCAAAACAAGTTGAGATGACTAATACTAAGTTGAGGGGGGAATTACAATATTTGTATTAAAGTAGGTTAACTTTTCAATAAGTGAAAAAACTGTATAAGTTAATGGCAACGTTAATCAAAGCATGCTTGGATGGTTGCATGGTACAAGGGGTAACTCTCGAGTTAGACTACAACTGCTGATAAGGAGATCTGGGTTCAAATCTCAGTCTTGTGTACTGAGGGTGGATTTTACAAAATTGTTTTCCACTTTCCCTCCACATCAAATGCTGGTACACTAATTTTAAATTTGACCTTACTAATACTTAACACATACTTAAATTTGCGTACAACCCAATCAAGCGGTAAGACATGGTGCTAAATAATATTTCTTTAATCAAACATTAACACAAATTAGATGTTACTAATATTGGGAGTCGTGTGCTGATACGATCAGTTGGTTCAGAAAGTATTCCCTAAATACCTCAAATAAATTAAATTTAAAACCATTATTTAGTTTGAAATTGAAGTTTACCATCAAAAGAGCCATGAAAGCATCTGACAAACGCCGATTTCTTGAATATGTCAGAGGAGAGAAGACCGCAGTTTTTCGCTGTGATTCAAATTTAGAATTCATTGGGGAAAATGCAGTAGCTAATTTTTTTCTCATAAAATTGTTCTTTTGTCAGATAAAAAAAGAAAAAAAAGAATAGGTTGCATTTCAACATTGAATTGAGAAAAGAATAGTAAGCAATTTAGATAAGTTATGCCAAGAATCAAACCGTTGGTAACCCTGCTCACAGGTATTGTACAAAATCGCCAACACATTAGTGTCTGCTTTTTGTGTTTCAAGTGTTTGGTTCACTGTCTGGTGAAGGCAAAAATGTTAACTTTTTGTGACACTTAGCCTGTTTCATTACTGACTGCTAATTAACGACCCTTGGACCTCCCATGATTTGATTCACATTTCAAACAAACAGCCTACAAAACAAAGGAACGCCAGAGATCATCACTAACTAGCCTGGAGTTTTATACAAGCGCGAGAACTACAGTGGACACAGTTTAGTTCGCACGTCATGTTCTAGTGAAGGGGGCAGATTCTTTTGATTCACCCACTTAGTCCTGTCACTTGGATAATGACCACACTGGTGGTTTTATCGTCAGGTGCACAAACTTAATAAACCACTGGTGTCACTGGTTGCCTACTGGTCTGGGGACTGGGAAAGATAGGAATCGTTTGTTTTGTGAGATCTGTCGGTCAGGTTGTGACTGCAGGGACCCCACGGGAAGTCCCTAGTATCGATAACCCCGGGCCTGTGTTTGCAGGTGTCGCTGGTGGTCGAGCTGGATGATCTGTCCGAGTTTGACTCCGAGCTCGCCGAGTCTGTTCTCGCCAACACGCGCCGCTACTGCAACCTTGTGTCCGATGTGGTCTATGAGCTTCTGCCGGACTTTAAGCAGAAAGAGGTATGGCTAGTACCTGTGTGGTGCACGGGGCTAAAGTATCTCCTAATTTGTAGGGCTCTCAACGTGTGCTCTGCAAACTCCTTGAAATACATTTTGGAAAATGTACAGAGGCGTACTGACATGTTTATAAAAAAATTGAAATTTTCTAAGCTTGTGCGAATTCAAGATTTTCAATTTCAAATCTTGGCTTACTAGCTCTAATCAATTTCCGAATCTAATATTTTATTATGAAAAATGATTTAAATCGAGTTAAAATCGTAAATTAGTCTGTAACGTAGGGTTGGGTGAGCTGTTATAAACATTAGAAATGAATATTCATATGGAACAATTTGATATGATTGAATTTCGAGTTGGGGGAAAGTAGAGGCAGACCAGGTGGCTAAATAATTATCCATAGCCATGTCATAACTAGTTCGTGTTTCTAAATTAAATATCCTTGGTACTAAAATGTAAATGATTTATTAAATTAAAACTTCAAATTCAAATGCTACGCTAAACAATATTTTTTTTATCGGCTGTGTACCTCTACCCCCACCATTATATATATATAACCCCGAGATGCTCTACCGAAACAACTGACTGCCGTGGACGACACCATAAGAAGAAGAAGATGAGGTGAAGGTGAGGCTGATTATCACAACAGCTGATGATACGAACAATTGATCACTCGACAAAGACTTGTGTGAACCTTATTCTCTTATGTTAATCCTAAATCCTGTATCCAACTCAGTTTAAGGAGATCCTAGATCCTGTCATCGTTGTTTTATTCTATGTTGTTGTTGTTGACGACGAAAATATTCACTGTTGCTATGCTTAAAATGTATCAATATAATACTAAATTAGTTCTTGCGATATAATTATTCTTTTAATTTCTACAATTACCGTTATATTTTACATCACCAGCCGAGAGGACTTAGTAAATACCAGAGCTCTCTGCTTAAGTTTATAAAAGCTTATAAAGCTGCTTCCCCCGAAAGGTTGAGCACTGGCCGATGACTTGTGGATTGAACCACAGATTTATATCACATTAACATGGATATAGTTGTATTTTGTATATAAACCTCGATAATAAAGTATTGTAATATAAATATATTTTAAAAATCTTTTGTATATTTATCAAATATTTGATACTTTGATTCCCTATTCATTCTTTTCATTTGGAATTGTAAAAAAAGTGGGCCTTATATGTGAATAAATACTGTAGGCTACCTTTATTTTTATAACTAGACCGATGTAAGTCTTAACAAAATGGCCAGAGCGACTAGACAACCACAACGCTTACAAATTTAATCAAATGAGAGTCGATCTTTGAAAACCATCACCTGAAGTAGAGTCGAAACCGTTTCAATTTATTTAGTCAGTACTGTAGAATGTATAGTTTTGCATAATTGCCACCAGGGGGTAGCCAAAGATGCGCTGGATGTTTATATTGAACACCGCACCATGATGGAGCAGATACTGTAGTTTGTATTATTGCCACCAGGTGGTAGCCAAGGATGCCCTAGATGTTTATATTGAACACCGCACCATGATGGAGCAGAGATTGAGGCATCCAGGGGAACTTTGGAGCAGATACTGTAGTTTGTATTATTGCCACCAGGTGGTAGCCAAGGATGCGCTGGACGTTTATATTGAACACCGCACCATGATGGAGCAGAGATTGAGGCATCCAGGGGAACTCCGCAACCCTCAGAACAAGTACCCGCCAGAACTTATGAGGAGATAGTGAGTATAAGAGTGACCTTGATTGTCAACGTCGCCGACAGTATCTGTCACAAAACATATTACGACGTCCAACGTTAGCGGGAGACATAGTTAAAACCAGGAGCATCAGACGCGTGTTAACGTTATTGACTTAACCTTGGGTGAT
>CABFOW010009516.1:1514-13605 GCA_902141385.1 Timema californicum | reverse complement strand
AGAAACGAGGACTGCCACATGTGCACATTCTTATTTGGTTGCAAGAAAAGCTGCGTCCCAACCAAATAGATAACATAATAAGCACCTAGATACCGTATCCAGAACAAGATAAGGATTTGCACGATACCGTAGTCAGAAATATGCTTCATGGTCCTTGTGGGGCACGCAATCCAGCATCGCCTTGCATGAAAAATGGAGCTTGTACAAAACAATTCCCCCGAGAGCTGCTAAAGGAAACAGTGCACGATGATAAGGGTTACCCTTTATACAGACGAAGAGCACCTGAAGAAGGTGGTAGAAGTGTTACGATTCAGACTCGCAGTGGGGTGGTCCAAACATTTGATAATAGCTGGGTTGTGCAGTATTCACGCATTCTATGTAAAAAATTTAATGCCCACATTAATGTAGAAGCCTGAAACTTTGTTCGTGCTATTAAATATATTTTCAATTACATTAATAAAGGGAGCGATCAGGTGATCTTCAATATGTGTAACGAAGGTGTAACGCAAACTCTTAATGAAGTACAAATCTATCAAGCAGTGCGATATGTCAGTATAAATGAGGCAGCGTGGCGGCTCCTTATTTTACCCCTACACGAAATACATCCGACTGTTACACTTCTTGCCGTACACTTAAAAAATGGACAGCGTGTTTTCTTTAATGAGAGTAATTTCCAGGAAAGTATTTCATCACTTCCTAAAACCACATTAACTGTCTTTTTCCAGCTTTGTCAGACAGATACTTTTGCTAAGACATTATTGTATTCCCAAGTCTCCCGTTATTATACACGGAACACCTCAAAAAAGGAGTGGAAACACCGCTTTAAAGGTACCCCTGTTGAAGATTTGCCAGGGGTAAATCATCAGACGCTCTTGGTCGTGTCTACACCGTCAATGTAACGAACTTCGAATGATTTTGTCTGCGCATGTTATTGCATCATGTTCGAGGTTCAACTAGCTATAGAGACCTTAAAATTGTCAACGGTCAGGAATGCGGAAAATGTAGAGAAGCATGTGAAGCTCTACGTTTGTTAGAGAATGATAACCCCTGGGACGAAACTATGGAGGAAGCCGTGCAGTGCCGATCACCAGACAAAACCAGGGAACTTTATGCAACCCTCATATCATCTTGTGGTCTTTCCAATCCTCAAACGCTGTTGGATAAGTACAAAGAGTACATGGTAGAAGATATTTAGCGGCAGCTACAGCAAGTACATGTAGATATGACTTTTAATGAGCACATCTACTACAAAGCACTGACTAAAATATAAAACAAGGTTATGACAATGACGGGGAAGAAGCGTCAAGATTTAGGAATGGTAAGCCCTCGACAATCAGATGAAAATGACTTAAACGATAATATTACTCGGGAATTTAACTATGATTTCACAGCACTGCAACAGAAAGTAACCGAATTATTCCCTCGGTTGCTTCCAGAACAAATTCACGTATTTCAACAGGTGTTACGTCAAGTAGAGTCAGGGAAGGGTGCAATCCTCTTTCTCGACGCCACTGGAGGAACCGAGAAAACGTTTTTGCTGAACTTTTTATTGGCATTCATAAGAAAAGCCCAGAAAATTGCTCTTGCCGTGGTTTCCTCCGTTACACCAGCTACACTACTTAACGGTGGCCGTACTGCACATTCCGTTCTAAAACTGTCATTAAATCTTGCACGTGCACGAGAAGAGTCATCCATATGCGATTTTAGCAAAAATAGCTCTCGAGGTATGATGCTACGACAATGTAAACTTTTAGTGTGGGATGAATGTACGATGTCCCACAAAAAAAAAGCTATAGAGGCATTAAACCGAACTCTGCAGGACTTGCGAGACAATACAGATATTATGGGAGAAATGGTAGTTTTACTGGCTGGTGACTTCCAACAAACTCTACCGGTGATCCATAGGGGCACACATGCAGATGAAATCAAAGCCTGTCTCAAGTCATCGAGAGTGTGGGCAAAAATTAAAAAATTCAGCCTAACAACGAATATGAGAGCCCACCTTTATAATGACGTAGATTCAGAACATTACACAGAGACAGTATTGAAATTTGGCGATGGACGTCTGGACATGGATTCTGAAGGTTGTATTTTATTAACAGGGGAATTTTGTAATTTGGTGGAAAATTATGTGGAGATCATTGCTAAAGTTTACCCAGACTTACAACTAAATTTTAATTGTAATCACTGGTTGTGTGCAAGAGCAATTCTTGCACCAAAAAATGAAATCGTTAACAAAATCAACACTGACATTTTGAAAGAGGTGCAGGGAGAAATAAAGGAGTATTTGTCAATAGATACAATCATGGACACAGAACAGAGCACTTCATATCCCGCTGAGTTTTTAAATTCTCTGGAACTATCGGGTGTACCCTCGCATAAACTACTATTGAAACTAGGTGTACCAGTTATTCTTATGCGAAATTTAGATGCACCCCGATTACGTAATGTGACGAGTCTTCGGATTACACAATTAGGGCAAAATATAATCTTTACCACCAATTTATCAGGTGTGGGAAAAGGGAAAGTGTAATCATACCGCCAATCCCAATAATCCCCATTGACCTACTATTTCAATTCAAAAGACTCTAGTTTCCAATCAAACTTAGTTTTGTTATTACTATTAACAAAGCGCAAGGACAAACATTTCAGGTAGCAGGGGTCCATTTGGAAAAGCAATGTTTTTCTAATGGCCAGCTATATGTAGCATGATCGCGTGTGTCCAATGCCCAGAATTTGTATGTATATGCGCCAAATGGAAGGACGTACAACATAGTATATAGGAGCGTCCTAAAACAATAATCTATTCTGTTTCTATGATTACAACGGCCAAGAACAAGCCGAGTAAATAAGGGATGTTAATTAACTGTAGGTAAAATTTAAGATGGAGTGGGATTTTCAATTCGCTGCAAGGCATAACCTATGACTCTACTGACACACACTCCGCTACTTATTTTCTACTCCTACACTTAATCCTTATTTATATTGTGTAGTTTGTATGTTTCTTTATCTCTACCTGTATTGACCAACAACTTGAATAAGTTCATCGTTTTTATTTTCATACTTTCTGTGTCGGACGACAACCTGAATTTATTGAAAAAATAAAGATTAACGCGAGCGAAGCCGCGGGCAAAAGCTAGTATATAATATTATTAATAATATAATGGCTAATAATTAATTTAACTACACTATAATATAAGGTTTACAAAATTAAATACTGTATTAATAATATTAGTATTAATATTCTAATTACATAGTTCAATATTGATAATATTACAAATATTAATATTATAAATATTTGATTGCATGTACCTCAAATGAATATCAAGTTAAAAAAAATCAGCTCGATACACTAACTACTTTACCTTAACAATAGTACGTTAAAGCATAATATATCAAGATTGACCCCCTACAGCTGGTGAAGTGTAAAGATTTGAAATAATAGAATCATTATCTAACTTGTAAATAAACACTTGTTAAAATTGTGCAATAATATTTTGATGGTAGAGTGATTTTAATTAATATGTTTTGGTATGTATTATGAATTCAAAAACGATACAATACAATTTCCATAGTTTATCTTTTTTTTTCTTTTTCAAATAGTATGGAAATAAAACTATGTTCAGTGATATCTCGATGCTACCACTTAATTTAGAGTGTATGTTAAAAATATGTTTATGTTGTATTTTGTTTTCTTTATCAATATACTCTCTCTCTCTCTCTCTGTTACTTGATTGCATATGTACAGTCATTATTTGTTTACATATCCCTTAAAAAGTAGCTAGAAAAACTGTACATAAATTACAGCATTCACTGCACAGTCCCGGAATAACTAATTTAAAATTGGAATAGCTATTTATAATTAACCTTAACTTTTCATTTTTAAAGTTATAACAACCCTGTGGTTTAAATATAAAGGTCATTTATTCTGTTTTCCCACTGAGGGAAATGTTGGGGTCTGAATCCCTGGTGCACTGATTGTGTATTTCCCTAAAAGGTTTCCCACTTTTCCTTCACACAAATTCTGGCCCACTCAGTTTAAATTTAACTTTATTCTCTCCTTCCACAAGAGATTCATTAATAAGCATGCATCTTGTGTATATCTACAAGTTGTAATTATATACCTGACTTTTATTACGAATATACTTTTGGAGTTTCTTTTAAAAAAACTGATTTTTTTTTACGGTTAACATTGATGAAATTTTAACATATTACTAAAAGTTATATTAATTTAAAGGTATTGATAATATAATATATCCAAAGGGACATCTTCAACTCACATGACTCAACGTACGAATAAATGAATTTTCTCTTTTCTTTAATAATCTATTCTGGCTGTCAGTTATGTCAAATCATAAAAATATGGCTACTAGATCTTTTTTGTGAGTGAGGATTTGTAATTCAAGCCACGTTTACATATTGAATTATCAACAATTTAATAAATTAATTAATACTTTAACTCGTTTTTAAATACATGAGACGTTTTAAATATTTTTAAAGTAACTAACTCTCTTCAAAACCTTTTTTTAGGTGCTTATAGATAAATATAATATTATTTAATTAATTAAGTTGATTTCTGGCTCAATTATGATTTTATTGTTTAACAGAACCAACCAAAGCGAGAAAATAATTGAACTGTCGGAAGTCAAATTCTGACAACCGTTCAGAAACTATAAAATGAGCATTAAGTTAACTAAGAAAATTATTTAATCACAATATTAGAACATAAAAATGTTGTTAAAAGTTCACGCTAAATTTCGATGGTGTCCATTAGGTCTCTAACAGTTGATAATTGGTTAAGATTCCATAATGGAACGCAACAGGTAACAGCTGATTATGTAGAGTTATGCAACAAACATCATTTCCGCCTGTTAAATTGGATTCTACCCGCAACCAATAATGACCAAGAGTAGAAGCGTTGCAACTCTCACCTCAAACCCCTTCCCCCTTCCCATAATTACTTTTCCACCTCTTGCCACGACGTATGTGTAAAAGGCAAGACCTCACCTGTTCACATATCATCCACAACTTATACTGGGGTGATATTTACTACAGGGGATATATTATTGAGTTCTTTCAAAGCTATCTCGTGTGGTTTTCCCATTTAACTTTGTTTAGAAAACCATACAAGATGCTAAAAAATGCACTCAAGAATACAGACCCAGACGTGAAGGGCCCTGGGGGATCTTTGACGTTGCTATAAAAAAATTGCATCTAATCTAAATATTTACCATTTGCTTGTCAAAAAATTATTCGATTCTACCTCTCATTATTCTTCGTTCTAGTTTGATATTAATTGGATTCACCCACATCATTGAGATTTGAACAAGGGCGTTATCTAATCTAGTCATCTATCCCACCCCGGTGGCGTAGTTGGCTAACGCGCTATTCGTGTTGAGCTGCTCTACTGCTGAGGACGGGGAGATCGAAGTTCTAATCTCGGTCGGGTGAACTGGGGGCGGGGAGGGTAGTTACTAAATGGTTTTCCACTCTCTATCCTCGCAAATGCGGGTTCACTTCCTCTAATTCAACCTTCCCAATTCCTAATCCATTAGCGTAATTAGTACTTAAAGCGTATAAACCAAACGGGTAGTAAGATGCGGTGCTAAATAATAAATAATAATAATAATAATAATATAGTCGTCTACTCCGGTTTACTATTTATGGCGCTATTATGGTTTGAGTACCAGTTGGTCATACTACGGGTAATGTTCCCTGAATAGTTAACCCCTCCCCCCACTTCCTTCACTCAAATGCGGGTGATATTTTTGTTCAAAATAACTTCATTTACTTTACTCATCTCATTAGAGTAATTTAATGCTGGTACCCCAATTATACAAAAAGACATAGTGAAAATTTTGCCATATTTAGCTTTAAATGAATGAAATTACTTCAAATAATTGGTTGATCACTGAAATATTGCAAAAAGTCAGTGAATTTTTTTAAGTTGAACAACTTAACTTTATATTGATTTTAAAATTGGATTTACAAAATAAATTCATTCTCTAGTGTGATGGGTAAAGATATAGTATTGATAGTAAAAACAACATTTTGCTGTGCCAAACTAACTACCAAATTATTATTTTTTTTCATATAATATTTAAGTTGAATTGTAAAATAGATTATTAAGAAGAATTGATTACACATATACTACCCATAAATAAGTGTTAACTCTCAAAATAATTATACATTTTTATTTGTCATACTACAAAATCCCCAGCTTTAAATTTTGAACAAAATCGTTAGAGCTATTTTTGATATATTTTTTACCCTCAAAAATTTCTTATCAGTAAGCTACCCTTCATCAAATATTTGCATGTATATGAATGCTCTTTGTCATGTCAAACAAATCCTAGAAACGTATTTATTTTTAAAACATTTAAGCCATTCTCAAGATTTTGGAGTTAAAACAATCACACAACAGCAAACTACCCTTAATTGAAGGTCTAAGGTAAAAAAAAGTTTTTATAAAATCTAAATCTCAAGTTTGAAAAAAAATCCATCAAACATTTTTGTATCTGTGGCCAACGAGAGACATACTGACAGACATGGGGATGAACAGATGTATAATATCCCATCTTTTTTGATTAGTGTTTAAAAAAGGTAAGTATTTGTTGTAATCTCGAGATCGTTTATTTTCAAGATCCCAATACATTATATGAGAAAGTAATAACTGCAACGCAGTTAGGTTGCTTCAGAAATTTTAGGCAACCGACACTTTGTTTTATAGGTAGTAGATATAACTTAATACTTATTTTCTAGATTGTTTCCTAATATTTATCTGTGTTTAAATGCACCAACAATAAATCAGGCACTGAAAATAAATTCTTCACTTCGGTAGTCACGTGGTTTATTATGCTACTCTCCCAGTAGACTAGACTGACGATGAGGAGGATATCGAAGTTCGAATCTCAGTTGGGTGTAATGAGGGTGGTTTCTCCAAAATAGTTTTACATTCTCCCTCCATATAAATGCAGGTACACTTCCTATAAATATTACCTTACTCATCCTTAAAATTATTCGCGTAATTATTACATAAGCATATAATCTGAGCCAGTACTAAGACATGGCGGTAAAAACTAATCAAACTTAAATCTAATTTAGAGAAAGAAAAAGAAAACAAGGAAAGAAAAGTAATTTACAGGGCATGGCCATTTGAGAATAAGTAAGAATAAAGAGGAGTAAAATAAATAGAGATGACATCCAAGAACATCCTTCATACGTGGGGGCACATAAAAAACTTTCCTTCCACTGTTGACAAAGTTATCACGTTCCTAATAAAGGCTTAAGGCGAAGAGTGTGGATCAAAGTATCTTTCCTGTTTCGATATTTATACTGAACTTTCCTCTCTTGACATGGGCTTAAAGAAAATGTTTGGGTGTCATACAGCCCAAACAGTGACGTGGCACTAAAATAACTTGGGGTCTAAGAACTGGGTGCTAATTATGGGTGGTGTTAGATGTGTAGTTATGAGAAAATACACCAACACTTTCACAAGGAATTTAACAGAAAATAATAATTCATTCTTATATGTCAAACTATCCCTGGATGAGATTTGAATATAATACAGTTATTTAAAACTATATCTTATCATAAATTTACTCATTTTATTGATCATTTAAATAACTTATAGCAAGTATGGTTTATTCTCCTGTACATTGTGAATTAGATAAAAGTTTTTTATTTACACTGATGCGTTAAGAATGAGAAAGGCAAACCAAACGAGACGTGGTTCACGCCACAGTTTGCGTATCCACCGATGCAGATAGAATCCAGTACAGGGGGTAGGGCACTCGATAATATAAACACATTTTTTATCTAAGCAATTTATTATGGAGTCTTCTATAATTCGACGACGACGTGCGAGTAGAACGGGTCGTTGGTGACACCTTTTAATATTCAAGTATAGAGACTACGCTTTCGTGAGGAGGAGGAAGACGTCTAAAGGAATGTGAGAGTTGGCGAGGGGGATCCCCCGTGCCCAAATTGATTGCAAGTGTAAGGAAACTCCCACCCCCAACCCAAGGAGACTCTCCCTCCGTGTTCTGTTATCGGCGTCCCTGTGAATGTGAGCATCCCCTCTCTCCTCTCTCGCACAAGACGCCATCAGACGACTACTCGTTTCGTTCCTCTCGTAGAGATAAGGACTATTTCCTTGGAACAACGTTAAAAGAGAGTATATACTTACCGCCACTCTTTGTGCCTAGAATTATTAAGATATTTTATGGAACTAATGTTTTCCCACAGTTGATAATTGTTAAGAGTTTAGGTCTAGCCTAACGTAGTTTTAGGTATAAATGTGAACTAAATGAATATATTTAATCAGTGGCGTATCGAGGGGGAACCCCATGAGATGTATTTTTATTTAAAATTGAAAATGTGTCTTATAAAAAACTTAAATACATTTTAAACAACTTAATTTATTCATAGATTATAGTGAGTAATTCTAAGAGGCCTTCGAATATATTTTTTATGACATAGTAAATAAATCGTATAACCTTGTTTAAGATTCTAACTATAAATATTTTTATTATTATTATTATTATTATTTTATGTTTCATTGAAATAAAATCACAACATGAAAATTTTTTCCATGGACTGGTATCATATTTTACCTAGTTTTATAATACACTAAAACATGTACGTTGTAAGGTTTTAAGTTGAAAAGATAAGCATTTTTCTACATGTTGTGATTAGTTTTAATTAAAATAAAAACTAAATATTTGAAAAAATAGTCAAAAAACTCAAATTCTGTGTTTTTAATTTGTAGTTTTCCCTTAAGTTCTATTAATAGTCTACTTAATACTTACATAGTTAGTACTTTCCACATACTTTTTCCCCCAATATTCTGTATGGATATAAGATTAGGCCTCAGTTTTGTGATGCCAATAGTAGAGGTACAATATGGGGAATGATTAGTAATAGGGGGGAGGGGTGAATAGGATATTCACGCCCTGGCCCCCCAAAGGCATTGTACGCCACTGTATTTGATTCATGTGTGCCACAAACTAATACGTGATGGTTATCCACAGAATCAGACCCGATTTACTGAGTAAAAATCTATTGAGTGAAAAATTACAGTTTGGACACGGGAATCGATACAAGGAAATTAAATAATGTAGTATTTTTAAATTTTCAAACTTTATAAATGGAATAATTGCAATAGAAATATCGAAAGTTTTAAAGTTTCCACTTACAATTTAATCCATCCTTATGACGTTAACCTTCTGTGGCTGGCGCTGTTTAGTTTTCACAACATCTGTATTTTTCTTTTAATTAAAGGTAATTAGATTGGATCCCCTTCAAGTATTCCTCAATTAGTTCCTACTGCTTAGCATGTCATCGAACATTAAAAAAAGGTTATTTTGGGAGATAGCGGAGTTTGAACTGGCATCGTGCAGGAATGTTGTGAATACGCAATGGCACAAGTCATGCCACCTTATGTTTGCATTGCATAGCTCATGCCAGTTCTATCACGTTGCTTTATTTTGCTGTAGTTGTTGTTCACATGTGGTCGCTAGTATACATAAAAATACTGTTGAAGGACGTAACTCAAGTAAGAAAAGACCCTTTTCAACAAAAATATAGTAAACTTTTAGAAATAATCTTGTTTGTAACGTTTTTTTCTGTTCAAAATACGTACGAATGGAAACTTATATTTTATGATTGTTAGATAATTTGTAAATTAGTTTACAAAGTTTTAGGCAATGTAGGTTTGTACTTATCAATTACAATGTACAGTAATATTTTTTCTCTAATAATAAGTTAGGTTTTTGTAACAGTTTAACATTATCATAATTTTTTTTAGTAAAATTTATAAAAATACAATAACACTCAAGTTTTTATTTAATTATATTGCTTCAAGAATAATATTATGTATTAAAGTATTTTTATTATTATTATTTAGAATATTCCTTCTTAAACTGAGGTTAGCGATCCCATATGCGGTCGCTTAGCTGAATGTGAGTGTCGCGAAAAATTTGGCAACAGTAAAAGTTTTATAAACGCGCAATAACCAAAAATTAATTCAAAATCAAACAATTAATTAATCTGAGTTATTTCTGGCAGCTTTGCACATATTTCATAGCGTGACTTCACTGCACTCTTGGTTCTGAACAGACAACAAATTGTAACATATATATGTCGACAGGTAAAATTAAAAGTTTTCTAAAAAAAAGTTAACATAGGGACAAATAGGGTGGGAAAAGGTTATTTATAAATATATACAGCTACATATGATTTTATCATTTAAAATAACCTCCCAAAAGATTGTAATTGTAAGAGCTATAATAATTGATCATCTGAAGTGCCTGGAGACACAGTTTCACAAAAACTTATTTTCAAATTTGTATTCTAAGAAATCATAAATATACTTAATTGAAATCAAAAACATCGGTCATTAAGAGTTCGAGAGAAATTTGCACAGTTATAAAGCGACACAGGCTTAAACCTTAAGATACCTAAAAAAAATCGTTAAATTGCTTTTGGCTTGGGATTAGGACAGAATCTCCAGCAATTTCTGGATTGGCTCAAACATACTTATGCCCATTTATACTACGTATGAATACGAAGTGAAATTCTCATTATTGACAACTATAAAATCAAAATATCGATCAACTTTGAACAACTTCGAAGATGCTCTACGTCCTGCAGTATCAAATATTCAGCCAAGATTTAAAAATAAACAAGCATATCCATCTCATTAGCATGCAAATTAGATTATTTATATATATATATTCCAAAAAATTTTTGTTTTAAAAAAAGTTTTATTATCAGTAAATGTTTGATTTGTATACCTATTTTATATGCCTATACACCCGTGGTCGCATAAAAATCTCTCGGGCGAAAAGGGGTCGTGAATGGAAAAAGTTTAAGAACATTTAAATGGAACATTATAAGATGTTGCAAATATGCAATGGCGCCAGTCCCAATGCTATTTTTTAAGTCCAGTCTTTGAAGCATAGCACCAGACACAATATTTAACCAGATACAAAAAAGCAACAACATCACTTAAAGTTTTCTTCTCAATCTCAAGTACTGATCATCAAACCTTGTCGTTCGATGTTTCAATTACGTCGGGCCTGCTGTAGACCAGATATTTTAACAATTCAATACTGTAAATTAAGCCATTATGAATAAACCAAATTACTTTTTGATTCAATCACCTGTTATTTTTAATGAAAATTTCCCGAAAAACTTTAATTTATGGTTCAATGACAATCTCAACCACCAGGCCCCAAACCGTAAATTTATCTCAGAGATAAAGTTAGGACAAAGAATTTAGGACCATTACACTACCGATTTTAGCCAGAAATGGAAAGAAAGTTTGTGTATTAAAATTTAGAGGTTCAATTATTTACTTTCTTAATGAGTCTTATGTTTAAAGGTGTCTAGAAAGTCGCTACGCAATTAAAGTAGGGTGTTTATAGGAAGGCCCATGGCAAAGGCCTATTTTCGCACTATAATTCTACTATATATTAGGATTATGGTAGGATAACAGACCTTCTAACCGTCAATCTTACCAACATTTTTGGATATCAAAATACTTATTCTTAATTATCACACTCAACACCCCGCTTCGTTGGCTATATACTCTAAGGCGCGACACTCGCAACCGATTGGCTGCCAATGATGAAGATATTGGATTTCGATCCAGGTCGGTTGATCTGAGAGTCTTTTTTTCTATATGGTTTTACTTTCTCCCTCCGTGCAAAAGTGGGTTTACTTCCTTTAAATTTGACCTTTCTTATTCCTAATACCCTAGAGTATTTTTACATTGATATAGTGGTGACCTGGTGGTATAGGGGTAAGGTGTCAGACTTCTGTGTTGGGGGTCAAGGGTTCAATCCTCGGCCCCAGCATAGATCTATCTGATTGCCAAACCCTTGCTTCACCTCTGAAAAGATGTATATTATTCACAGTGTGTGAATGTAAGGAATAGCAGTTCTCCACCGTGGTTTGGATCCCAAGTTAAACTGTAGATCCTCCATTTCATCTCACAATCACCTTATGAGCGTAAGTGCGTACAACCCGAACGGGTAGTAAGACGCGGTGCTAATAATAATAATAATAATAATAATAATAATAATAA
>CABFOW010009515.1:0-13613 GCA_902141385.1 Timema californicum | reverse complement strand
TTCAACCTTACCAATTCCTAATCCATTAGAGTAATTAGTACTTAAAGCGTATAGCCCGAACGGGTAGTAAGACGTGGTGCTAGATATTATTAATTTTGCCGGGAAAGGTATTTTCACATATCTGTCAGGGTTATTTTACATGCCACAATTGACATGAGACCGACGGCTTTACTTTCCCTCTGAAGGAAGTTGTGCTACAGATTTTAAATGTTAAAATAATCCTTCGACTCCGGCTTGATATGAACCCACGTACACCAGTTCTAGAGGCGAGCACTTTACCCCAAGATCACCAAGGTCAACAGCGTGGTCTAGTGAATCCTAGTCTATTGTATTGAGGGTGACTTTTCCTAAATGATTTTCCACTTTCCTTTCCGCGTAAATGCGCGTACCTTTACTCTAAATCCTATCTTCCTCATCCCACTAACAATAGCGTAATTAATTTAAATAAGGTCTGAAAATGTAACTTAAGTCGATAGCGTGGCCGCATATTAGGCTAAGGGTCATGGTTTTGATTCCCAGCATGACCGATAAATATATTATTGATAAAATTTGGGTTTATCTTTTCACAGTGATAAATTAACGGCTGGGGACTGGGCGTTGGAATTTTTCTTGATTTATTTTAGTTGTTTTAACTAGTGTGATGATATAATTATTGCATGTTAAATATCTCATATAAATACATATGTGTGTGTATGATCCGTACCTAATATATTAATAATAATAATAATAATTCGGGCTTCATCATTGGTAGCCTAGTAGTGGAAATATTAGCCAGTATTAATATCCCCGTGAGATGATGGCGATAGTGAATTTGAGGGCGTGGAACCAGTGGAAACACTAACTTAAGCTTAACCAAACCCTGTTGACCTTTGGAGTAATTCCCCTTCCTGGAAAAATGTCCAAAAGTCCCAGCTAAGAATTGAACCCGGGACCCCTAGGCTCGTTGCCAGATTCACTTACCACTACACCACTGGGCCGGTTCGTACGTATAGTGTGACGCAATGAAAAAAAAAGTTAAAATAAAACTAAATATAACAGACTAAAGCTAGGTACACGTGACATAACTTCTTGTTCAAAAAGATGTGAAAGAAATTGTACAATATTTTGATAATATTGATTGCATACAAGTTTTACCTAAATAATGTTCATACGGCATGTGCGGGTGCGTACAATATGTGGAGAAATGCTAAGGTTTATTTGCTTTTAGTGGAATAATAACAGATAGTAAATAAATCAACCAAAATGTAATGAGTTTATTCTTTTTATTTATTGTAATACAAATATGGCTTTAAATTACAACTTTTTATCAATGGTTTTATGCCTAATAAAGACAGTACATTGTCATATATTCAAATAATTAACGTCTTACAGATATGGCTAAGAATTGCTAACAATCCAAAGGTTGTACAATAAAAATGGCCAATATATGATGTGTTCTATTCCCCGAAATGATATACAATAATTTACGCAAAGCAGATCTTGTACAATCTCTGCTGTTCACACCACGCCATCTTTAGGTTACAATTTCTTGTACAACTTTTTTTACAATAATTTGTATTATGTGTACAGGGCTTTAGTAAATAATATTCTCCCTTGGTCTTTGTTAGGACTGTCCTTCTTCTTTAAGAATAATTATTGTCAAAAAGAGGGTCATTTCAAAATAGCTCAACACGATTTTTTTGTCTAAAATAAAACAAGTTAATTTGACAGATACTGAAGTTTTGTTTTTAGGGCAATCTATAAAATAATCAAAGCTAATACGCGCAGATAAGAAACAAGAATTGTAAATTATCTTTAGGATAGTAAAAGAAATAGGCAAACCATCCAGTGACCATTTTTGAACCCACATGTATGGGCACGTGGTCTAAATGTCAGATTCTTCTAGTCTGGTTTGCCGGTGAGTGGTGGGTTGGGGGGTTCGAAACCCTGCTGGGTGTACTGAGGGTAATTTTTCCTCATTACATTCCAACTGTTCATCTTCTATAATGTGGATATATTTCCTATAAATGGTAACTTAATTATCTGGGCCCACTAGCGTAATTAAAATGATTATATCCCAGACGGGTGATTATAAGCGTTTGAAGTAAAAATCAAATATTGATATTTAATCTATCTCATAATTTTAAAAAAAGAAAGTTATTTATCTACGCTTATTTCATTAAACAAGATTAACATTAAACTAAAGGGAAATATCTGTATTTTTTTAAATAAGTTTCGAATTAAATTGAAATCAAATTAAATTAAATTTGAACATGAAGCTAGTTTGTAATAACGTACCCTTAAAACTTTTACTGGTTCTAAAAAATCAACATATAATTTTAGGTGACACTACTAATCTTAACGTAACAGGAGTGTAAAAAGGACATCCACTGATGGCTTTTATCACATTTTAAATATTAAAGAAAAATAAACTCTATTAATATCAGAGAGCTACTGACAACCCTCAGTACCGACATTCGCATGGAAGATAAGTGGTTGTTTTTTTCTAAGCGCATCCTAAATTGACGCGACTGGTTAGAGTTCAATTTGAAGATCCCTTTTTCATTTAAATGTACTTTTTAAATTACATTAATACTAGTATACATTTCAGAAGAAGATAATTTGTCATTATTTACAAAAATCGGAAATCTATTCACTGAATATTTACAAAATATATATGAAGCCCTACCGAATCGAAGATGGCTCGTGATCTTACGTAATTGGTCACTCATATGTAACTGACGATTTCCGCACGTCCATCACAGACTCTGCCTTAAAATATAAGGGAAGAACGACCCTGAGCACGGGGTGATTCCCAGATAGCTCGGTGATTAGAGCATTGGAGAACTAAGCCAAAGGTACTGGGTTCAATTTTCATGTCCAAATGTCATTTCTCATTTAATATAATGTAATATAAAACAAAGTTATCTTCAATAGTGTGAAGAACCCGTTTCATTGGCAGTCTAGTATAATGTGTCCCTCTCACAATAGACTAGACTGCCAATGATAGGAAGATTAGGGTTCGAATCCCAGTCGGGTCTACTGAGGGTGTTTTTTATTAAAATGGTTTCTCACTCTAGAGTACCTCTGAGTGTTTATTTCCTCATACCTTCCTCATTAAAGTAATAATCATATATGCGTATAGCCTGGACAGGTAATAAGAAGCGACGATAGAAAAAATGTAGATTGAATTGTAATATTTTTATTTCCTCTATTATGGCAATATGAATTTCGAGTTTTCAAATAACAAATTTCCTGTGAAAATAAGACCTTATATTATATTATGTAAGTTATAAGATTATAATATGCTGAAGGAAGAATAAGGAGTTTAATTAGTTTCAAAACGAAGTAAGCTTCTGAAAATGTACACTCAGTACACCCGACCGGGATTCGAACCTCGATCTCCTCATCAGGTAGTCTAGTCTATTGTGAGAGCAATACCTTAGACTATGCGGCCACCTAAGCGGGTGTGAGGGCATATTAAAATATATATGAGTTTTAATCTCAAACAGATGTGTTGAGGGAGTTTTTTCCTAAATTGTTTTAAACTCAGTTTACATAATTATAAATGTTTAGCCAGGATTAGTAGTCAGATGGAGTAGGGGAGGAAAAAGATTGTTTATGTCTGAGATTATATTAGCAAATTCCCTCAATGTACAGTATTGAACAAAGATGTGCAAATACTCCTATTTTGTGATGTAAGCATTTATCGAAACACCTTTAAAACCTTTTGGTTATTTCAATGATATTGGTCTGCACATTAGTAAAATAATATTTGAAATTGTTTATTTATCCAATATTGTGTAGCTAAGTACTATTTAAAGAAATTTGAAATATTTATTTTAAAATAAGGCAGCTCGACTGTTTTATACTATATTTGTAATGAATATATATATACACATACAGTTTAAATTTAAAAACCATTTCAGATACTGGCAAGATTAAGCCTATAACGATAATTTGTAATTATTTTGTTTCACACAAAAGTACAAACATAGAAATAACATTCATGTATACATTATTGCTTCTAGTAAAATTCCTAGTTCTACGAACAACCTTTTATTATTCATAATAGATTACATTTTATTTTCCAACATGTCTAAAATAAATATTTTAATTTTATGAAACTGTTATCTTTTTTTTAAGAAATAATTTTCACTTAATTTTAAATCGGGCCACATACAAATATCTATAAATAAATTATTATAAGCCTTATAGAATATTTATTATTAATAAGCCGGTTTAAATTACGATTACATATTATTATAATTAAAACAATCACTAAAATAGTTTGTTAAATTCCTATTTTCACACAATAAATGCAATTTTCAAACTAAACGACTATAATATCACAGGTATATTTAAAATATATGTTCATGTCATGTAAAAGGTTGATTAAATAAAAAATAATAGTTGAAAATTGTTGGCCAATTAACCACAATGTCTATTGAGGCTAATAATCGACCATCTCAAACAAACAAAAATTCCAAAATAAAGTTTGATTGACCTTTTAAAAAAAATACACATTTAGTTAATTTAACCAGCCTGTTACCCATTTATAAGATAAAAAAGAGGTGCGTGGCATTGTTCAATATCATAAAACATAGTTCTTCATTCCTTGGCTAGTTTTTTTTCGTGAGCTGTCTGTGACTGGGAGCTCAAGGAGGAGGCAGAGAACAGGACGCTTTGGTAGTCTAAGTTCACTGACAAAAGGAATGGACCTGTCGAAAGACAGAACACCTAATAAAATTAATAATTATTATTACTATTAAATAACATTCATGTATACATTATTGCTTCTAGTAAAATTCCTAGTTCTACGAACAACCTTTTATTATTCATAATAGATTACATTTTATTTTCCAACATGTCTAAAATAAATATTTTAATTTTATGAAACTGTTATCTTTTTTTTAAGAAATAATTTTCACTTAATTTTAAATCGGGCCACATACAAATATCTATAAATAAATTATTATAAGCCTTATAGAATATTTATTATTAATAAGCCGGTTTAAATTACGATTACATATTATTATAATTAAAACAATCACTAAAATAGTTTGTTAAATTCCTATTTTCACACAATAAATGCAATTTTCAAACTAAACGACTAAATATCACAGGTATATTTAAAATATATGTTCATGTCATGTAAAAGGTTGATTAAATAAAAAATAATAGTTGAAAATTGTTGGNCCAATTAACCACAATGTCTATTGAGGCTAATAATCGACCATCTCAAACAAACAAAAATTCCAAAATAAAGTTTGATTGACCTTTTAAAAAAAATACACATTTAGTTAATTTAACCAGCCTGTTACCCATTTATAAGATAAAAAAGAGGTGCGTGGCATTGTTCAATATCATAAAACATAGTTCTTCATTCCTTGGCTAGTTTTTTTTCGTGAGCTGTCTGTGACTGGGAGCTCAAGGAGGAGGCAGAGAACAGGACGCTTTGGTAGTCTAAGTTCACTGACAAAAGGAATGGACCTGTCGAAAGACAGAACACCTAATAAAATTAATAATTATTATTACTATAACTCGCCATCACTGGTTCTTGAACGATTGGTTAATGAAGGTACAAGCTTATCTAATCTTTATCTTTTTGATATTCGTTTATAGATTTGGAATTGCACTAATAAATATGATTCGCTACATTTTTAGCTTTTTTAAAAAGAAAATTGAATAAGGGAACGTTACAAAACTAATAGATAAAAACTTAAGAAGAGCACCAAGGGCAACATTACGGGACCCTCTGACGTAAAACAACGTTGTACACTTTGTTCTAATAAAATATAGACACAGTTTGGTGCTAGCTTTAGAATCGAGGATTTATTATACATAAGAGGAAACACTTTTAATATTGTATTTGTCCACTTCGGTAGATGTTTGGTCTAAGGCGTCGTTCGCGCGAGAGACTAGACTGCCACTGTCGGGGATCTAAGGGTACGAACCTCAATCTGATGTACTAAGGGTGTTTTTATAATTAATGGCCATCCACTCTACCTTCATGAAAATGCAGGTATATTTCCTTTAAATTCAACCTCGCCCATCCCTTACATGTTGGAGTGATTAGTACATATTCTTATAAACTGGGGTCACGGTGCTCAGGCGTAAGGCACCTGCCCGACGTACGGCGGCAGGGACGTGCTCTGGGCCCGCGCACGCTTCATATAATCGAGCACTAGACTGTCTTTGCCACCTTCCGGTACTGATAAGTCTCCGAAAATCCTGTCGGGGCGCCTCCCCGGGGCGGCCCTGGGCAATGTGTCCGGACGGTGGAGTCCGGGCATAGCTAAGACCCCGACATAGGTCATCGGCAACTTCGGACGGTTAGTCTCGTATAGAAGGTCTTGAATGGGCGGAAGGCCAAGTTTGGGGCAGTGAGCACAAGATGGGGCAGTTAGCAGAACGGAGGAGGTAACTGTCCGGAGGCTGAGTTCCTGACCCCAGCGTGATTAGGCGATCACTAGGAGGGGCCAACTCCTACCCTCATCCGGTCCCAGTGAAGGGTTTCCCCAAGTAACCCATGGGAGGGCTGGGCCTGGTTTTTGTCGGTTGCCCGAGTAAACCGGAATAGCACTCATGGACTCCGGTCCATGTCCGACGAAAAGGTTCCATCCCGATGGTAACAGTGATAGCACTGCGAAAAACTGCAAAAGCTTATGTGCGGCGTAGCTGGAAAGTCCTTAACGAGCATGATCTTTAATAATTAATAAATACTTCCTTTGTGAAGCCAAATCATAATGATTTTCCGTCTACACTTCTTTATATAAATATATATAAAGAAGTGTAGAAGGAAAATCACTATGTATATATATAAATAGTACTTCCTTTGTGAAGCCAAATCATAATGATTTTCCGTCTACACTTCTTTATATAAATATATATTTAAATAATATATATTTAAATTTATATATATTTATATAAAGAAGTGTAGAAGGAAAATCACTATGTATATATATAAATAGAGAGAGTGTGTGTTATTACTTTGGTCAACTTGTTGAATAGCCATGTTTTTTCCGCTATCCGCGCCTTACTATAAAACAAAGGATATCCTAATATTTAAATTTATTATATTTAAACCAACAATTTGAGGAAATTTACCCACATTGGCGATGAGGGAGAGTGAGAAACCATTATTGTACACCAATCCATGCTTTAAACCATAACCTCTCCATCACCACAAACTATAGTAGATGAGACTAACTCACTAACGCCTTTGCCTACATGTCCACTATTGCGGGTTTTTCTAGGCTTGTGTGTCTTTTAAAAGACTCAAATTACTCGGTTAATAGTTCTTCTACCCGAAAAAAATGTGTAGCTAGACCAACTTTCACATCAAGGTATGGAACGATCGGATAGGCTAATGTATATTGCATCTGCTCGCGTGAAAACCAACGTGTAGCCTTGTTATGGGTTTGAGAATATGTATCTAGGAAAGATGTATTTGTTTCCCCGCCTTAAAGATAGACCCACACTTTATCAGAGTGAGTTGAGTGGAGGATCATTTCACACAATCACTGAAATGTATGTGGAAAAATCTGTCTTTGCAACCTCAACTAAAAACGATGCAATCGTGTTTTATTTCAGCGTGAATAAACATCTAATTTATGTTATTGTCACTGTGGTTGTTTTTAATTGGTGTTTTGTCATCGTAAAACAAATTTAGCTAGCACTCACTCCATTTAAAATGTGGTGATTCAAATTGCTTAAACATCCGCCATCTCTACTTACATAATGCATGTGCAACTGAACACAGTTATATGATATGTTATGAACGCTGAGTGTATATTACAAGCAGATTGCTATGGTGCAAAATGGCCATAGCTGGAATCCCCTCAACTCGCGCATAGCCAGACAAGACATTTAGTGCGAGGAAATCTCATTGGCTTAGAACCAAAGGAGAGCTCTTCTGCTTTTTCTTCTACTTTTCGGTGAGCACGTGAATCCATAATAAGGATACCACTTGAAGTATACAGATGAGTAATCCATCATTATGGCAGCTATTGGATATTGTATAGTCTTCAACTGAGCGAAACATCAGAACTTTAATCAGTGGTTGCCCTCCAAAGTCTTCAGCTGAGCAAAACATCAGTAATTAAACCAGTGGCTGCCATCCAAAGTCTTTAGCTGAGCAAAACATTAGTAATTAAACCGGTGGCTGCCATACAAAGTCTTTAGCTGAGCAAAACATTAGGGCACTAGCCAGTGGCTGCTACCCAAAGTCTCCAGCTGAGAAAACCATCATGCCAGTGTCCAATATATCACAAGTATTGCGAGCGGTGTCCAAGAGACTGTTTTACCCCCTTCTGACGAGGATATATCAAGGTTCTTTGGTTTCCTCTCACCTCCGACGTCAGGATTGGATCCTGTCTTGGTATCTGTTGGAGTTGGTTTGGGATGTTTCTTCACCTCAATGTTTTCTAAGTCTTCATCATCGTCCGACGCCATCATCAAGGATGGTTCGTTCAGAGGGATGGAAGGGTTCGAATTACGACCGTAAGGAGGCGTCAGGTTCGTGTCTAGATAAAACTTTCCCCTGGCCCTGAAACAAACCAAAAATAAATAAACTACCTTGTTTGTACAAGCCTTTATTTCTTGTTATTACCTAGCGTCACTAGTGATGGCATGGTACCGTAGGGAGGCCAGGGGATGGTATAATTACCTTCAACCTCCTTCCCAGTGAGACCTATACCATTTTTAAAAAATCCATGGTGTCAACCAATAATCGAGCCATACCATTGTATGTTGGAGTAGATAGTGCCAACTTATGTGGCTAGAGGTTACTTAGATATTTATCATGGGTATCACAGAATCCTAACTGGACTTCCTTTCCTTCCTTTCCTTCCTTTAAAATGTTTATTTTCAAATAACACTGTTCTCACGTCAAATTTTCAAAAATTGTTGAGACATATATGTGACGAGATATTAAAATAAACCGTTCTACTAAAAAAAAATACTAAAAAAAACTACACAAATACTGACCTAAGCTCGCATTCCCTTCCACTCCACCTTAATCTCATCCCAACAATGCTTATTTAGGCCTAACTAAAATAAAATTATACGGGCCTAGGCTACGGCTAAAATTACTAAAATGCTAGAATTGACAGTTAACTAGCCATTCGTTACAAGAGACTCCACATTTCTAAAATGTGTCAAAAAATACTGATAGATAACTCAATAAAATTCTATCATTAAAATCGGGTGAGCTGGTGTTCTAGGGGTAAGGTGTCAGACTTATATGCTGGCGTCCGGGGTTCAATCCTCGGTCCCGGCAAAGGTTTATTTGATTGCCAAACCCTTCCTTCACCTCTGACAAGGCATCTTGTGAATATGAGGAATGCCCGGTCTTCACCATGGTTCGGATTCCACGTTAAACTGTAGGTCCTTCATTTCATCTCACAATCACCCTACCATTACACATTAGCGTAAGTGCGTACAACCCGAACGGGTAGTAAGATGAGGTGCTAATAATAATAATAATAATAATAATAATAATAATCAATAAAATCCCTTTTTAAGTAGCTTTTAAATGTAATCCTTTACCCCCCAAATTTTTAATTGATAAACTTCTGACTGCTTTTTCTAAATTCCTTGCCTACGTCACTGCTGTTTTTGATATTTTTAGCATCCCGTCTTACTACCCGTTCGAGGTATACGCATATATACTAACTACGCTAACGATTTTTAGGGATGTGGAAAGCTATATTTATAGGAATTGTAAACGCATTTGCGTGAAGGGAGAGTGGAAAATCATTTTTGGAAAAACCACCCCCGGTTCACCCGACCGAGATTTGAATCTCGATCTTATTGTCATCGGAAGTCTAGTCCACTGAAAAAGAAGCACCTTAGACTGTGCGGCCACCGATGCTGGTAGCTAATGCTATCAGCTAATGCTATCTGATATTCAAGTTACCCGTTTAAGTGGCCGCACGGTCTAAGGAGCTGATTTCGCAGTAGACTAGACTACCAATGACGGGGAGATCGTGGTTCGAGTTTCAGTCGATTGTAGTGAGGGCCCTGAAAGATTTTCCCACCCTACCTCCATGCAAATGTGGATACACTTCCTTAAAATTTAACCTTCCTAATACTTAACATATTAGCTGAATTGTTACATATGCATATAGTCCGAACAGGTCGAAAGTGCAATGCTATTGTCTTTAACCCCACGTTTACTACCCGTTTGGGTTATACGTTTTTGTACTTTTTAAACTAATAGTTTTAGAGATTAGGAAGGTTATATTTAGATTAAGTGTTCCAACATTTGTGTGGAGGGTGAATGGAAAACCATTTTGTAAAAACCATTCTCAGTACACCCGACCAAGGTTTTAACCTCGGTAGACTAATATACTGCGGGAATAGCACGTCAGACCATGCGTCCACCGAGGCGGGCTGCTATTGTATTCCCAAGATAATGAACCCCCTGTATATTTACGTGGAGGGCGTGTTGAGACCCATGATGACCTTCTCTTGCCCCACGCAGCTCTTGTTGCGGTAGGCCTGCCACGAGTCGCACCGCGTCGCCAAGAACGCGTCGGCGCTGTAGATGGACTCCACGAACAGTAAGGGCGCCATGAAGTGACTGCAGATCACTGCATTACAGTACACGTATTAATTAATCTTAAACAAGTAGTTCTGTGAACAGTAGACCTATATTCAAAAAATACCGAGTAGATAATGTTAAGAAGTATGTCATGTCCTTATCTTTACTGCAGTCTTAAGATTTATTTTTGGATTTCAAGTTGAAATATATCCTATCATTTATCTATGGATTTCAAGTTTAAATATTTTATGTAATTTTTCCTTGGATTTGTATTTGATATTTTTCTTTGATAATCAATCAATTGGTCAGAAAACAAATTGATACTATATTCTGATATATATTTTGAAAGAGTTCGGTTATAAAGGGAGTCCATTAAGTCAATGTGAAAGAACCGCCTTACGTTGGTTGGGGCATGTTGAGAGGATGAGTGTGGATCGAGGGACGAAGCAAATATATGAAGGTAGAGTGTGTGGATCAAAAGGAAGGGGTAGGCCAAAGACGTGGTAAAATGTTGTAGATGAATGTGTGGAAAAGAGAAACATTAAGAGTTTTAAGAGTAAAAGAGCATGTATGACTAGGTGTATGGATGTTGTTGAAGCGAAGAAAGAATACAAGGATAGGAAACGGCATGATTAGGTATGTATGTATATGTGTATTAAATAGCACATTATATTTATAGAAAATAACCGTAGTTTATGTCGTTCAAGACGTCAGTCTCACAACAGATATTAGAATTTTTTTTGAAAATGCGCTCCAAGTACTCAATAAAATGCTTAGAATTTAAAATTAAAATCACATGAAATGCGCTATTAAACGAAAAAGCCTTTTTTTTAGCGGCCACCATATTGAAACGGATGGCTAGGTTGAAAAACCTTGTACATATGTTGATTGGTCTAGGTTCAAAGAATGCTTCCCAAAAAATTTCTTTAAAATAAGTCCACGTATTTGACAGTTATCTAGGAACAAAGATCCGGACATCAGACAAACAGACAAACTAAATGTCAAATGATTGAAAATATAACATAGTCTCGTTACGCTCAGTCAATTTAAAAAAACGTGCCACTACCTGCACCAACTAGGGTCAACTTTAACATAAAAGGGGGCCCATTATAAATTATAGGTATTTAAGTATACGTATCATATTTCATTTGAAGAAAGGGTGAGAAACCACACTGCCGTAGTAAGGGCCACGGCCCTGATGGGAAAACGAATTCAGTCTTTTTTGTGTCAGAATCATCACGTTAGACTAGGATACAAAGATAAGCTCGGTGGTCTTGGGATAAGGTTCCGGCCTCAAGACCCTATGTTTGTGGGTTCAAACCCAGCCGGAGTCAACGTATTCTACTAAAGAGATAAAAATCCGATGCACAGCTTCCTTCAGAGTAGAAGTAGAGCCACCCACGTAGATCATAACATGTAAGAGATCCCTGGAAGGTATGTGAAAATATATTTCAGGGAAAAATTGTTAGGACCTTTCACTCTCAATCATAGAAATTCTCGCGCCCTGATAAAAATCAGTCGGTTCAGAAAATGATCGCTAAATACCTCAAATAAATAAATAAATAGCATTTACAATTACACATCAGGATATGGAAATAAACACAGGGGTGGTCAGTTCCAGGCACATAATATTTACTGGTTTCAACCATGTTTAGCGTAATTACTTTAATCATTATGGTATTCAAAAGACAATACTCAATATAAGTCTATTAATACCGCTAGCTAATCAAGAACCACTGTTATTAGCACTCTGTGGAGTATATAATTAACTATTAAAAAGATAAATACACCTGCTTCCGTGGGTATGTGAACCAAGGAGTCCTTGTCTGGTTAGCCAATAACAGGGAGGTTGGAGTTCGAATTACGAACAGGTTTACTGGGGTGATTATTTTTATAGAGTTTTTATGCTTACTTTCGCCTTTAAATTCTGCTTTGACCATTAAATCGGTATTATTAATATTATTATGTAATCATACCTTTCTCGTCCCTTTAACATTAGTATAAATATTAGAATAATACAGACGGGTTGTAATTCTTGATGCACCAAAACAATAATTTTAAATAGGAGCCTGTCCCACACCCCAGATAGTGCGTAGGTTAGGTAGGAAATATAGTTCGAACCAGGAGTTGAATCATAGTCCTCATTAGAAAAATAGTATAAATTGAAGCAAATGCAACCATTTACCACATTGCTGTCGAGTTAACGATACACAAAACATCAATTCGATACGATTTCTGATTTGAGCGTAATCGTGTATCAAATATCTCGATTAATCGGTCGTAAGATGCATTTGCGTTGAACGTACGGCTATATTTTAAAAAAATTAAAAGGTAACCTAAAAGTATCAAATGCAGAGCTACAATAAAGGTATACATTTCAGTGGTCGAATGGTTTAAGGTGCGGCAGAAGGGAGCGCAAACATTTTTACAGTTTTTATATAATATAAATTTTTTGGCCAAAATAAATCAGATATTTCTCCAGTAGCAACACAGTTTTTTTGTTTTCTGCACATGTTAATATCAGCATATATTTTATATCTCTTAAGGCTGTCCTGGAATTTGGTCAAAACTTTTTAAATAAAGAGAAAAAGATTTTGACAAAATTCCAGGACACCTTGACAGATATTTAAGATCTGTTGATATTAACATGTGCAGAAAACAAAACTCTTTGTTTCTACTAGATAAATATTTGATATATTTTGGCAAAAAAAATAATTAATGCTATAAAAACTGTAAAATTACTCGCGCTCCCTTCTGCCACACCTTAAGGCGTCACTCTCGATAGATTAGATCACTGATGATGGGGGTATCGTGGTTACAATCCCAGTAGGATAGGCTTCCCCAACCCTAATATATTATCTTAATTAGTAAATATGTACATTGCCTTAACGGGCAGTAAGATAAGCTGATTAAAAAAAAATAGAAAACAGGTTGAGTTGTACCAAGATACAATAATTATTATGAAGAATTATTAGAGGACTATCATTATAGTTACTTTTCGACTCGTCGTCCTGGCAAGTGGGTTGCGGGGACTTCCCACCATTAGGGTAGAAGTCTGCATGCCCGATGGGATCGTAGAACGCCA
>CABFOW010009513.1:0-13614 GCA_902141385.1 Timema californicum | reverse complement strand
TCACCCTACCATTACACATTAGAGTAAGTGCGTATAACCCGAACGGGTAGTAAGACGCGGTGCTAATAATAATAATAATAGTTAGAGTTGATAGCAATAATCAGGTGTTTCAATTAGCGTTGATGTTCATGCTAACACCCTTGAACAAAACCACATTATAATCAGTAATAAGATTCTGGTACATGTTTTCATGTAAGGGCGATTCTCACTAAACATGACAATTCACAAACTGACAAATAATGAGAAAAATCAAGAACATTCTTTTGGTGCCATAAATTAACTATACATTATAAGCAGTAAAGTTAAGCTATCAAAAATATAGTGATAACATCCACGAATAAGTGGTTGCATCTTCACTATCATTTGTTTGTGATTATAATACAGATAAATTTAAAAAATGTGTTCCATTTCAGTTGGAGTAAAAATGTCGACCACACCGAGAAGATTATTAATGATGATTGAGCAAGAGAAATGAAGATGGATGCGAGCGAAACTCAACCTTTTATAATACAAGTAGGCCACAACGAAATTGACAATATGAAGAAGATGAAGAAGTGCTGGTAGTATCGCTATTGGCAGATTAAGGTAACCTAGTGTTAAATCCCCTTTAAAATAAATGTTTTACAAGCAACATATTACATAATAAATAACATTGCTAAACCATAAAAATTAATTTGTGCGGTGACTATAAAATATAGGCCTAATATATTTATTTAGGAGCTAAATGTGTATTAAACTTTATAATAACTCTTTCGATCAGCAATACCAAGCAGTTTAAAGTGTTTTTCTTTCAGCTATACTAAGCAGTTTAAAGTGTTTTTCTTTCGGATTATATAAATCAGTTTAAATTGTTTTTCTTTCAGATCATACAAATTAGTTTAAAGTGTTTTTCTTTTAGATTGTATACAAATCAGCTTAAAATGTTTTCTTTCAGGCTATGATATATAATAATCGGTTTCTAGTGTTTTCTTTCAGCTTAGTGACTCAAAAATTTCAATTTCAAAATTTCTTGGAGGCATAATTTTGGCCTAAATTACTGTGGTTAACTATCAAATTCATACTCTACATTACCATACGTTTTCATTGCAGCTGTCCCCAAGTGACAGTGATCAAATGTTGGCGTAGGGATATATTAGGGACTATTTCTTATAACTTTTTTAACTGTCATCCACTTAGTCCTGAGGATGGCGCCGTAGATGTGCCGAAACATGTAGAATTCTAAGGCCGTCTCTACGATGCCTTAAAATGAGCAGGGGAATTTTCAGATAAGATAATAGAATTCAATCAACTGTTATATAATTCATTTCATCAATTTAAAAAAATCCTAATAATTCTTTTCAATTATATTACAACCAAACATTATTCCTCTAGTCATTTGATACTAATTATTTATATCTTTGATGTGCGGTCATAAGGGCTTAAGTCACTTTTTGAGCATTTGGCAGATGTCAAAGTATTATAGCACCAAATCAGAGCTACCAGTTGGTATTAAGGTCTTAAGTCAAACTTTAAAAATGTGGTTAGCTGTACAAATTGATATTATAGCCTTAAGTCAAGTTTATAACTTCCTTCCTGGTATTAAGGTCGTAAGTCAACATATATATCGTCACTATTTAATCAAACCGGCATATGTGCAAAAATTGAGATTTTGAGTTGCTGGTGTCAAAAAATTTCTTTTTTCCCATCTATTTTTAAGTCGAATCGGCATATTGTATCGTTGAATAAAAATCCGTCAGATGGCGTTGGGCCGGTATGCATTTACGTGGAAATAGCCAGTGTGTTTATCATAAGACAAATCTATTGCGCAATATCCCAGTCGCTTCAAAACCTTCAAGCAAGAAAGACGTCCATCATGTAAGTAAAACTGAATTATCTCACAATAGTCCATTATTATTATTACTACCCAGTTATGACTTATTGGTAGATAATCCGGTTTGCACTTAACATTAATGCGTTTCTAGCAGCCTCAACTAAAACAAACCGGCATATTTGCCAAAATGTCGGTTTCCGGGTAAATTTTCTCCCGGCGAATAAAGCAAAATGTTAATTAAAACCGAAATATGTTTCAATAATCCAGTTTGAATTGTATCTAAACAAAGTTTCATGTAATGTTTTTGAAGCTATGCCGGTTTATTTTATTCTTACGTATCGTTATGCAAGATGTTTTACGGCTTACAAGGCTCAAAATCGATAGGTAGATACTTAGTCTACCTCGAGGCAGGACTTCAACCCCCGGAGGAGCTCGACTACTACAACGACTGGGAGTGGTTATTAAACGAGGAATGGCATCTACCAGACCAACCAGAGGAAGAGCTGGAGGACCTTACCTGGTGGACAGGGAATGGAGCACCGCTGGAGTCAATCGAGCTCCCAGAAGTTGGGCCCCCCACTGGAATAGACAACCGCTCTTCGTGGGGCCCCAGCGCTCAGGGACACGATTCAGATGAAGCATACCAGGACATCGTACTGGGAACGATCCTGCCGAGCCCTGCGGAAATACAGGAATACGCAGATCGAGAATTACGACAACAAACGCACCAATCAGACTCACTGGCCGCATTAATCAGCGAATTGGGGATCGACATTCTAGATGAAGATGACATCCCACCGCCGGCAGGGACACAGAAGCAAACCTTCTTCCCTAAGGACTCATCACCCCCGGACGAGATCGGCGATGAAGGGGACGCCGACGAAGCCGGGTCTACATTTCCTTCCATGGGAAAACAGCTGGACATCCTGCTCACCCAGGAGCAGGTACCCACTCTAAGGCTGCAAGAATGTGAGTACCAATCAGTCGCCGTCAGCCCCTTGAAAACGGTGACATGGAACAACACCCGCTTATTCCGATCCATAGAAGAAGGAGTGGTACTACCTCGCCCGAGGGACGCCCCCCACCACTTCGCCCGCACCAGGTCATCACCCTTGATGGACCGGGTGATTGCAGACTGGTTGACAACAGGGCTCTTGGTAGAAGAACCAAACATAACAGACGCCTTCCCGCTGTGGGCAATTCCCAAATCCAATGGGAAGATACGAATAATCCAGGACTTCAGTGTATGGACGGAGTTCATCCACACACCCCACTTCAGTCTCAAGACAGCGGGCGCTGTGCTCAACGAGATCCCTGNGCAATTCCCAAATCCAATGGGAAGATACGAATAATCCAGGACTTCAGTGTATGGACGGAGTTCATCCACACACCCCACTTCAGTCTCAAGACAGCGGGCGCTGTGCTCAACGAGATCCCTGAGGAGGCCTGGTTATGGAAGACGGACCTCCGGTCGGGATTTTACCAGCTACCCATCACCCGAGATTCCCGGAGGTTCGCCGGAGTGTATTACAAGGGCGTCAAATACGCAGTAACCAGGCTTCCAATGGGACACGCGTTAGCCCCGCCGGTGATGCAGAGGATCACAACTGAAGCTGTACGCGCCATCGAGGAGTTGACTCAAAACTGTAAGTGGGGTCGTGTACTTGGATGACCTCTTCTACTCCATGAACCCTGAGATCCTGGAGCATGTCCCGGAATTCCTGCGGACCATGGGATTCACACTGAACCAGGAGAAGTCGTCAACGCGCCCGACTCAGGAGCTAGTATACCTGGGACTCAGAATCAACACCCGGGAACAAACAGTTTCCATGACGCCTGAATCTCAAGCCCGAGCGAGAGCCCTCCTGAAACATCTCCAGGCTACGGATAGGAAAGGCCGGGAACGCATAGCCGGCTACTTCTCCTGGCTGGGGCATAACCTGCGCTGGCCCCAGTACGTCGTCGCCCGGATTTACAGGGGCCTGCCGGGTTTTGCGGAGAAGTTACTCAAGTTCCCGCGCTGGACCACGTGTACCTGGAGAAATCCGGATGCGCTTCCCACCGACGTGTTCTCGGACGCCACCCCGTGGGCCACGGCCAGCGTTGCCCCCTACCGGAGCGAGTGTCGCATCCAAAGGTTCACCAGCCCGGAGGAGATCAACCGAGCAGAGGTCGGGGCTGCATTGATCACCTGGCTCTGGGAGCACCAGTCTACCGGAAGCCGGGTGATTAGACTAGGAACGGACAACACCACCGTTCTCTACAATGCAGCCAAAGGCCGAGGGCTGATCTTCTCCAGTCTGGAGATGTGCCATTTTCACTTCCTGATGGCACATACGATGCGACACTGTTGGTATGAGGCTTTTTGGGTGGCGTCTGAGAGCAACCCGGCGGATAAGCCATCCAGGGAGGAGCTCCAGAGGCTGATGGACGAGGAGGCGCACTCCGCAGCCCCCATTGAATGGAACAGGATCCCTGTCGACCCTTTGTATTTGCTATATAGATAGGATATTCATGTAATTAAGTAGAATTAAGAATGTATACTTTGTAACAACTGTAACTTCTAGTTTAATAAAGGGGACCAAGTGGTCCGGGTAAGTCCTCTCGCTTTCGGCGAGTCCCTACGGGACCTTCCCTTTCTTTTGTACCGTCGCCGCCATCTTGGTGGCGATAGTATAAAAGCGAGGGGAGGACTCTAATAAACTAATTACCACAGAGCTTTAATATTTTTCCCCAGATTACTTATAATATTGTTGTTTGTTGATGCTTTGCCTCCGACACGAGTCAATTTAGAACGCAGTGCTGAAGATGTTCCTGAAACTAGCAAGACTGATAAACAATTAAGAGACTGAAACCCACGTTTCCCCTCCTGCTGGTAAGTTTAGGTTTTATCGTTTAATTTAAATAAATCAATATTGTTGGTCACTTGCATAATCATTGGTGTAGTCAATACTAATATAGTAAGAACTCACTCATTGCTCATCATTTTCAAACTTTTCCCCATAATATAATTATTATATTATATATCTATAATATATTTTTTAGGGTGTGAAGTTACTGCATTAACGAACGCTGACCTGACTAATATAGATCCAGTAGAAGTTCCTATAGGGCTAATGGATGTAAAAGCTTGGGTTAATATGCTTATCAAAAAGTAAAGAATACTGTATTTCAGGACTTGAGCTGTATAATATGGTCAGTGGTGTGTAACACAATCATAATATCAATGTGTATTTTGAATTCAAATTTGTTTTTGTTATTGACACAACTATTGAGGTAATTATTTACTTTGTAGTATATTTATTATTAATACAATTATTTTTTTTATATACAGATTAATAATTATTGAATATTTTAAATATTCTTTAATATTCTGATGCAGGACTATCAGATTTGGAAGATGATAGTTTTGAAAATGCTACAACCCTACAAGACCCATTCTATTCTCAACATCCTCCCAATAGTGGAGATGTTAGTGACTTAGTAGATGTATCCTACAGAAAGATGTAATAAATGATTCACAAGAGAATGTGATCGCCTCAACTTCTGCAGATTTACAGACATTAACATCAGCAGGCGGACGGACACAAGCTCAAAGTCCAAGAGCTCAATGGTGCAGGAAGGACTTTTCACCAAATCAACTGGCAATCATATGTTCTACACTTCCACCCCTTGACACAAGTATGTATGAAAAAATAGACTATTTATTGAAATATATTGATGACAATATCAAATCAAACTCGGGTTTTGAAAACTGGCTCATCTTTGAACTTAACATTGCAAGAACTTAAGTTGTTATTAGTATCTCAATGATAATGAGCTGCCTTATATCCTATCATCAGAATGTATTGGGATAGGTGTTGGCGTGTTCCAATAATCAGTGACAACATGACACGTGATAAGATACTATCTTTCACGCACCTCACTAAAGTGTTGTTTGATGCTGATGTTTCAGCAGAACACAAAGCTATTGATAGACTTTGTAAACTTAGACCTTTGATTAATAAGATCATATATCGTTGTCTCAAATAAAGAAGAAGTGTCTCCTTATCAGTTAATGAAATTATGGTACCATTTTCTGAATCTACAAGTTTGAGACAGTTTGTTAACAAACCTAATCCAGTTGGCCTGAAAGAATTTGTTATAGCCAATCCAGACAAAATTGTTGTAGATTTTATTTTCTATCAAGGCAAAGAAACCTTTCCAGAACTAACATCCAATGGTTTTGGGCTTGGTGAAGCAGCAGTAATGAATCTTGCGGGAACAGATTTTTTACAAGCCAAAAATTAGTATACGAGCTACTCATTAGAGGTTTTGGCTCCACAGGAACCATAAACAAAAAGAGGGTTCCTATAGAAGCTCGTTTGAAAGATGACAAAAAGCTAACAAAAAAGATATGAGGATCTTGTGACATGGTTGTACATCATGATGATAAAATAGCCATCGTGAAATGGGTTGATAACAAACATGTTACTAAGATGCATACAGAACACCTGGATACTTGTCGATGATACAGTAAAAAAGAGAAGAAATACATTGATGTGAACAGGCCAGCTGTAATACAAGAATAAAATGCACAAATGGGTGGAGTAGACTTTGCTGAGAGGATGATATCCTACTGTCCATTGAGAGCACACACACAAAAAAAAGGACAATAAGATCTATTTTTCATTCGATCGACCTGGGTGTTGCAAATTCATGGTTGCTTTTCCAATTGGATGAGAGGAATAAAGGGATTCTTCTAAAATGCATACCTCAACTAAGGAAGTTCAAGCTTGAATTAGAAGAATTTATTTACAGATGCAGCAACAGTGATGAGAATAGTCCTGAAAGTGAAATAGATCCTGAACATTGAAATGTTCCAAATAGAAAAAAAAAAGTTCCTTTACCTCTTCCATCAAATGCGCTTAGAAAAAGAAAGGCCTCCCTATGCCAATAATTCAAGAAATAAAAGATTGGCAAAAATGCAGAACGACAGGTTGTTCTAAATAAAAAATTTAAATACAATATTTGAAAAAAAAAAGTTCAGGCAAGACTCGAGGATATAACATCAGCTTCAAGTGATTACAATGACACTCTGATATACCTATCTAGTGTAATGTGTCGTTTGGACCTGAATTGTTGTGAGTTGACTTTTTGATTCTGATCAGAACACAACATTTTTTGTACGATTCATTTAGGCCTAGTTAAATTTTCAAATGGACATTACTAAAATGGATGAAAGACAATTAGCTGAACTTGATGAAAAGGAGTAGATTGTAGCCGCTAATAGTATTTTATTTGTACTGGAATACATGAAAGTGTATACATCCCATAGATGCTGAGGAGTGAATTTGGTGAATTTAATACATTATGGCCTTAACTTTTGAAAGATGAGTGTTTCAATATATACACTAGGATGTCAATAAAGGAGTTTTCTACCCTTCAATACACAACATGTTAACATGCATACCAGAGTCACAACACATCACAGCAGTGTGAGCAATTTAATTTCTGGGGATGGTTTTTTCGCTAAACTATCATAGCACATAGCCAGAAACATCAGCGGAGTCTGAATTCAGCTTAATGCAGCTTTCCAAAGAAGTGAAACTATGGAATAGAATGAGTATCAAGGTAAATTTACATCCATACTATAGCTTTCCCTGCAACAGTGAAATTATTTAATTTAGGGTAAAAACTGTTAAAGTGATTTTAATAAATATATACTGTATATAAAAATAATTAGGCCAATTTGTAACAATAAAACTAAAAAAGTATTTGTTGAACTCTAAAGCATTTTAACAGACTTGTCCAAGGACAATGTTTACAGCCATTGAGTAAATGTCACAAAAACTGCAATGAGAAATTGATTGAGATCTCAAGATAAACTACTTTTGAATATTATCAAGGTATCTTGGAGATACAAGGTCTTCATACATTTCAGCCATTGTTGACTCAAAAACACCTCCAACAATGTGTAAAAGAACAATAAATTCCACCAAAGAAATGTTTAGAATGTCACATTTGTTTCCTTTTAAAGTCTACAGTGAAAGACAAAATGTTTGTAAGATGATGTTTCATGAAAACGTTAAGTGAGATACAGCATTTTATGTTTGTTCCTGCCGCAAATACCAATAGCAACTAAACTTCCAATATCATCATTATTATTATTATTAGCACCGCATCTTACTACTCATTTGGGTTCTACACACTTACGCTAATGTGTAATGTTAGGGTGATTGTGGGATGATAATGGAGGACCTACAGTTTAACGTGGAATCTGAACCACAGTGGAGGCCTGGCATTCCCCACATTCACAAGTTGTGATTAATACAAGTCTTGTCAGAGGTGAAGGAAGGGTTTGGTATTCAGATAAATCTGTGTCGGGACAAAGGATTGAACCCCAGACCCCAGCACATAAGTCCGACACCTTACTCCTAGACCACCAGGTCACCCAACTTACAATATCAATGATAAAAGAGGCTCCAAGTCACCATGAAATAAGTATAACAGGGATAAAAAAAAAAGGAACTCCATATACGGTATATGCATTTCCACCATAGTAATCACACCTCACAAGAAGAGAAAGTATAAAAAAGTATTTTGCCATCACATTTATAGCTTCAAACAATGTACAAACTTTACCATGAAAAAAGTGATAAAGCCAGTCAGAACTGGAAGACCAATTTTAGTTTAAAGGCTCCTAAAGTTGATACCTGCCACAAATGTGACATTCTTCATTCAAAGATAAAGACAGCCAAAGGGGAAGAAGAAACAAACTGGAAATGATATAGCACACCACCATACAGAAGCTAATAATGCCTATTTGATTTTTTTAAATGCTTCCTACAAGCAACCAAACAAGTGTAATCCTTCCAACGGCACAATTAAAACGTTGCGCTTCTAAAAACTGCAACAGTCAACTTCAAATACAGCTTAAGATAAGCCATTTAAATTTTAAATGTTACAGAGATGCTCACTTAAATCCCAAAAATTGCTATAACGACCAGCTTTCAATTTCGAAAAATATTTAATAGAACCCAACTATGGCGGGTCCGTTTAATAAGAAGTCTCCTCCAACTTCCTCTTTCCAACTATAAATGTAAATTGTTTAAAGACCACACTATAAGTGATAAACTCTTGATAACATACTAGAACGTATGTATTATTATAAATGCTACTATACGAAATAACTTTGATATATCTTGTCAAAAGGCGTCATATTATTTGACCTAAAATAAATTTAACGAATAAAGAAAGAGAACGCCTGACGTCACGCCATATGTCACAGATTAGTCTAACATAAGAGCGAAGAGCCACAAGAGCTAAAGTGGGTCGTGATTCGATATTTTTCGCTTAAGTGCTGCTACCTATATTTTTTAAAGATACTTGTCACATTAATGGTATCAATTTCGGTGTCAATATGGTCGTTATATTAAGTGAATATGATTAATATTATTTTAATTTAATAAATTGGTACTTTGCTCTTTGAAATTTTATCATCAACCCACAACATTGGCTTAATTGTAAAGATACATAACTTAAAAAAAAAAGTCAATGAGATAAGTATAAAAACTCCAATCTGTTGGCAATTAAAACTTCATTGCTAGCTCATGGTGAACGAGCATCAAACTAAATCTTCTAAGCAGGACGTTTGAATGTACGTGATTTGTAACGATTTGGCGGTAACTTTTAGCTTATCTTAATATTGCGTAAGGCTTTTTTTTTTTCATTTAAAGATTCAGAATTATTAGGATTTTATATGTGAATATATATTTTTAGACTTTGGACCCTATTTTCTTTATTGACAATTTGATATTGGTCATCTACTCAAAAGCCCATTACAAAATAAATATAGTATATTCATTTTTAAACACATAAAAAAAACAGAAAATAGTAATTTGTGTCAGTTATTTTTAGTTATATTGGTTCTAAACATTAGATATACAAAATCACTGAGCAGCGCTAGATCAGAGAATTTTCATAGGGGGTTTGAATTTTAATTGGGAGCTGCCCTATAAATAAATACCCTGCACAATGGTAGTGGATTTCAAGACTCGTCATTGTCAGCTTTTTACAATAAACATCTTAATATTCATGTAGACTTGGGGCCAGTTTCATAGTCAAATTTGGTACGCCTCAAGTACGGCGCTGCACTAAGTATATGACGACACCTACCTAAACCAAAATGGAATGTGCCGTTCTCGCATAGGAATACTGGCCCATTCCATTCTGGTTTAGGTAGGTGTCGTCATGTACTTAGTGTAGCGCCGCACTTGAGGCGTACTAAATCTGACTGAAACAGGCCCTTAGACTCACAATTGAAAAATGACCCAAACTTGCGACTAAAGCTCTCTAGATGAGCAAAGACTTACGGTTCTAGGTTAATTTATGGATTAAATTGTTTGTTTAAGATAACCTTATCTTAATTAGGGCCATATTACTCAATCGAGAAGTGAAAACCATTCATTCTGACAAATAGTTAGTTACACTCCCCAAGAGGAACACATGACAGGAAATTCCTGAAATAATTACTCACAAAGTCTTTGTTTAAGTTTTTATTAGCATTTTTTCATAACTTTATAAATAAAATTTAAAGTGTAATTTAACACAAGCTTCTATTATCTACAGTATCGTACATGGCTTCTTTGGTGCTGGCTGACAGCTCACAGCTGACTTCTGACAGTCAACATTTAGGTATAATACCTACATTTTGACCGTCAGAAGTGACAGTTGCTAAACACATGTTTTTGCAGATCATATGGTTCAGCGTAGGAATACATAATTTGGTCTGGTAACTTTTCAAAGCTTTTAGCTGTCAGTCAGCACCAAAGAAGCCATGGGGCTACTGTAGGTATTACTATTAAACATTTTCATTATTTTACATAGTTTAGCCCAGTCGTTTACAACTCTTTCTTTAGAGACCATGGCAACCCCTCAACATGTTGCCCTACATGGTGTTCAAATCATAGTTTTTTTCAATTAATATAAAATAAATACATAAGTATTATGAAATGCACCCCACAATTTTAATTGATGAGCTTATAAAATTTCAAATGAAAACTATAAATGTGCATTTAACTTTAATGGGTGCTCAAAGTTAATTACTTTTACAATTGAAATTGAATATATTATTAAATAACCTCGCGGCTAAGTTAAAATATTTTTTGTTAACTATTTTATGACTAGCCACCAGTCCTCTAGTGGATACTTTCCTACTAAAGGTCCAGAAGTTTTGGTTTTGATACCCATTACTTCCAGATTGTTCTGATAATCAGTGAGTTTGGAATGGAGTCCACTAAGCATCTTGAGGGCAAGTTGCTTTTTGAATGAACAGTAGTGGCTATGGTAAAAAAAAAACTTAAGATTTAACGGCCGTAGGGACTCGTGCAAGCCACATCATATCACCCACTGTTTCTCGCCTGTGGCCGGGTCAATTTTAATGCTACCCTTATGTTACTTATAAGCTAACCTAAATGTATAAGATACAAGATACCACGCTTTTCTAGGCCGTAAATTCATCATCCACATTTCACAAATAATCTCTTTTTCAGTCATGCCGGGAATTGAGCCCGGGACCCTTAGCTTAGCAGGCAGATACGCCAGATTTAGCCAAGGCGTCGGATTGCAGACCACATAACACCCTCTATTTATTATAGCTGTCACTAACTTTGGTGACAAGCGGCAGGTTTTTGTTTGGTATAACTTGCGGGATAAGAAATGTGGAGATCTTTTTAATTATTTTATGCTTAAAAATATATTATGTTGAATGTTTATTTATATAACTTTATGAGCTAGAATCACTTAGTAAATGTGTTTTGTTTTATGAATGTTTGTAATATTTTATTTTAAGCTAATAAGCTACATCAAGCTATGTAACTCAGTTTCTTCAGAATTTGTCTTGTGAACATTAATTTGTATTGTACATAAAATATCAGAATGGCATTGATTGTACATAAATGAGAATTCTAGTTGTCAAACTGAAGAGTAGAAGTTTCGAAGCTTTGCAAACCCCAAGTTTGTATGGTATCAAAAGTAAAAACTGAAACCAGCAAGCATGTATAGTAAGAACACCAAATGATAATTTAACATAATTTGTTTGTATTAGAATTTATAACTTTCCTACTATCAACATTATCTCTTAAAAGGTTAAATCCGAGGTTAGAGCCTTCCCAAGTATTGCGACCCCGACCCCGCCTGAGTTCCACTGTGCGTGACCCAATGGGTTGGAAACCACTCATTTTCAGTCTTTTCCAGTTATGCGCAACACATGGCCTTCTAGTGTTTTATTTAATCCACAATTAAACTTAATTACGCCAAGACTGTGCAAATCCATGATTTTAAAATTTGAATCCAAATCTTCAATAAATGGATCAAATTGAATTTAAACGAAATGTCATGCATAAGATAAATTTTGTATATAACCCAATTCTGGGTAAGATTCGAATTTGGATTAAAATTTTTGAATATTTGCACAGGATTGGATTGTATACATCTATACACTGAAAGATAAATAAGAATTATTCACTATAGTTCATATTTTATTATTTTATTAGGGATGTGTGAAAACTACTTTTTCAATTCAAGACAAGTATTATTCAAAATATCGAGATGCTATAAAAGACAAGAAAACTTACTTTGAAAGTACAAGAGTGATAATTATGTTTACTAAAGTAAATATGTAGTCTCAAGAATGTTAAAGTTCTTTTTGACATTTCGACTGTCACTTGTTTTGGATTATCTAATGATTAATTCAAACACTTAAGATATGACTCATACACTTTTTAATGTGATTAATAAAATTGTGATGATTGCAATGTATACCATTTATATTTTTATTTCATACTATAACAGTTTATAACGTCAAAGTTTGATATTGAAAATCAATATTTATAACCAAAACTTTCTTAATGAAGGCTGATTTGGGGAAAAAGTGTGGCCTATTCTCAGGTATTTGTGGTATTTATATAAATAATAAATTCTCGATTTAGTTTGTCAATTTCTTAGAGCAGTTATTTGATTTTTAAAATAGCTTGAAATTTCTATATTCTTTTTTACTTTCGAGATAAGAACAAGATTTTTTCTGGTCAATTTTTCAATTACTAACAGTGAAAGTTTAAATTATTCTAAACTATGAATAATATATTCAAATGTATTTGCTAAACCCATCGAACCCAGATCTGAGATTTGCTTAGAATAAACATTTTGGAACAAATATTTATAAAATTAATATTCATTCATTCAATTAAGATTTTCCTTTATTTGAATCTGTGACAATGTCTTCTACCTTGGGAAAGGAAAGAAAAAATTTGTCAAATATAGATCATTTCAAGACAAATAGACAAGCCAATATTTTTTCACTCAAATGAAAAATTAACTTTTTTTATGTATTAAGTATAAAATAACTTATCAACATTTTATAAAATATTTTATTATTAATTTTGACTCTGAAACATAACATAGCAAAATATTTGACACAGATAATATTTGAAACTTCAGAATAAGTCTGATTAGATTTGAAACATTACCAAAGTAAGTCTAAAATAAATTATTCAATTGAGATCTGAATGTTTTTATAGGATACAATATTTGATCCAATTACTTTTTTTAAGTATGAGATTCTACCATAATTTGATTCGCTAAAATTAATTTAGGTTGAGTTACAATTCACATTCGACTCAATTTTCTTTTACTTGGGTAATTCGATTTGAAACTAAAAATTGTTGGTTAGCAAAGATTTAATAATGAAACAAATAGCCGAAACTATTGTTAATGCATTTTAGTGGGGATAGTTCCTCATAGATATCATATTCTGAAAATTGAAA